>VDFB02355813.1:0-36201 GCA_007258455.2 Sequoia sempervirens | reverse complement strand
ATCACCTTCTTCTTCACTTTCTATTGTCACTGCCTTTTCTTGTTCTGGTTCGACTGTTTCCAATTCTTTTATTTGGGTGTCCTCAGTTTCCTTATCAGATTCCTCATTTGGTATGTTCACAATCACTTGTTCTTTTCCTTTCCCTTCAACTCTTGGAGTTTTGCATGCTGGTGGAGTACATACAACAATTTATTTTGCTCTTTTCTTCTTTCTCTCCATCTCACTGAAGGAGGAACCAACTTCAAATGCCCTTACCAGAATGGGAATACCAATTGAACCAAACTTTCTTAGCAAACCTTTAAAGAAACTTTCATATACTTGATCACAGTTTTCCAAATTGTTAGAGTATATGTAAATCTGCTTGCAAACTGGTTCACTCTCTTCCCATATTATGTTGTTGTTCAGTGGTAAGCAATTCAAAAAATACATCACAAGGCATATAACCAAAGTACCAAACTTGAAAGGGTAATCTCTCTTCTTTGTCAGTTGCACGTTCTCCATCAGTTGATCTTTTAGTAATCTACAAAGATCAAAATCCTAATCTTCCATTATCATAATGTGTGAAATGTAAACAACACCTGCTGAAGTTGCACCTTCTTTGTTTTTGAAAAAGATTTTGTAGGATACTCCATGCGCAATGTACCTTGTCACTGAATCTCTAATTGTGGAGATTATCAACGCCCTTTGATCTCCAATTACTCCAGTTAGGGTTTCAACTTCTTTATTTTGAATTGACTTCTTCCTCGGCACATCCCCAACTTTGCATAACCCAGTTACAATTCCAATCACTTCTTTCAAGATATGGTGGGGTTTATCTAGGATTAGAATATCATCATTCAATCTGTCTAGAATAAACTCAATGATTTCTACGTTTACGAAATAGGGGAATTCACTCCAAATATCCAAGCTTTTGTGTTTTGTTTCTTTCAGGCATTTCAATTCATCGTGCGACATGTTTCTTGCAACTCTAATCTTCTTACTGCTATACTCATCTAGGTTTATCATTTCTTTGATTTGTTCCATTTTACCTTCCGTAGACATGTCTTGAAAATAAGTTCTTCAACTACACACCAAATTAGACTGAAATTTCTCAATACAACTAAAATACCTAATGGATTAGGGTTCCGCCGCTGAATGTGCTTTCAAAATTTTGATGTAGAGTGCTCTCTTTCGATATAAAGTGGCAAATAAGGGTTTCAAATTTCTTTTTATAACTTGCACACCTAACTTCTGTTGTAATAAATACTTTTGCCCTAACTCATTCAGATACCTTGTTTCCATACACTGCGAAAGATAACTCTTCTGCGGACCTTCAACTCGTCATAATACTCTTTCCAACTGTTTCAACAACATCTGTAGATCATCAATGCAATCATTTCGCTCATCCACATCTCAGTGTCAATTACTGGTAGGGGGTTTCAAGGATTTTCTTGACAGCTCCCCCTAGGCCAGAGGCCCAAAACTAATTCCCAAAGGAATTACCAGAAGTAGGTTCTGGTGCTGGCTCATTTCCTACAATAGATGGACTCTTCTTCACCCATGTCTTCTCTATCTAATCTCTTATTTCATCCATAGTCACTTTCCCTTTTCCTTTATCATCTTTTTGCGTATTTTTGCCTTTGCCGGACCTCTTCTATCCATATTTCTGTTTCTGCAGAATCTTGCAATGTGACCGTATTTGTTGCAATTGAAACACAACATTTTCTTGTCCAGACTAGTCATTCCATTGATTTCTTCTTGATCTGCACTGGTTAGCAATATGCCCAAATCTTCCACAGGTATAACATTTAACATTCCTTCCATTGACATAGTACATATTTCTGCATTCACTTGACTTATGACCAAACTTATTGCAATTGAAATACTGACCGAAGAATGATGGATCACTTGATTTCATTTTACTTCTACATTGAGCAGCCATATGACCAAATTTATTGCAAGCAAAACAGTATCCATTAAACTTTTGAGCATTAGGTTGTCTTACCGGATGCCTTTTTGCTTTGTTCATCTAATTTCCTTGCCTGAAATTCCTTTATCCAGATCCAGAACTTTCTCCTTTCTCATATCCAAGACATCGCTTGCCATTTCCGTTCTTCTGACCTTGAGTCAGCTCATCAAGCTTAACTGAGCTAATCTTGAACTTCTCCTTGTATTCATTTGCAGTAGCAAGTTCATCCCTGAGAATAACAATCTGTTTTTCAAGCTCTTCTTCATTGTTTTTGGATTGTTGCAGTTCAATCTCTAACTGAATGAATCCTCCATTAATTCTACTACATTCATCAGATATTTCTTTTAGGAACTAGGCAAGATTTTCCTCATTCTTCTCTCTTTCTTCAATCTCCTTAGTCAGTTTTATCACTATAGATTCCATCTCATACTTTAGGGTAGCATTGTCTCTGGCAAACTTTTCACATTCTTCAGTTATTTCCTTCAAGGTTTGATTCAGTTGAACATCATCCATGCTTTTGTTGTCTTTTTGCTTAATCTAGTCACATAGATCCTTTCTCTTCTCCCTAGACTTAATAATCTAATCCTTTAATTTCTGAATGAATTTCTCAGCATCCTTAAGATTTGCTTTCAATTCTTGGACTTTTGCTTTGGATTGATCAAGATCATCAAGTGCCACCAAAATTTGCTACTGAAGACTACCAGAGTCCATTACATTCCAAGATCCACCTCAAGATATTAAACTTCTTTTGAGGAACTTAGCTCTGATACCAATTGTTGGAATTAAGCAACACTGAGAGGAGGGGGTGAATCAACACTGTGCAATTTTTAACTTTATTAAACTGATCTCTCAAGTGCCTATAACATTCAATCAAAAGAAAGATGCATGAACATAAAACAATAATCCACAACACTATAACACAAGGATTTTTATGTGGAAACCCTGTTAGGGGAAAAACCACGGTGGAGGTTAATCCACAATTTGAGTACTCAAATATAAGTGTTTTACAAATGGGTAATGCACTTGCATTCAGGAACATTGCCTAAAACTCACTGTTCAATATCGGGAAGGCTCACTGCATTACAAAAGATTTGGATTACATACAAAGAGTTGAACTGAGAAAGTAGCATCTACAAATGTCTGATTACAATTTCGGTTAGGCTCATAGATCGAATTCTGGACCTTCAGTCTGATTCTATACTTCACTCTGTTCTGATTCAATTTGCTTCACAAAATCCTTTATTGCACAAGTGAAACTATGCATAATCGCTCAATTGACCTTCTCACATTTGCAACATACATCAACACATCTCAAAAACACACCAAAATGAAATAACCGATCACTTATATATATCCGCTACCAAGGATTTAATCACTTCATGTTAGCTTCAATAAAATAGAAAATATTTTCCAACTGTTGGATCAAATCATGAATAACATTTAATGTGCATCCACCAAAGTCAGCCATAGCATAGTGAGGACCCAAAACAAAATCTCCAATACGAAAATACTCCAAACAATTTCGCCTTGAACATCCGCAACATCCCACATTCACTTAGTCGGCCTTCTAACACTATTGAACAAAAATCAAATGACCGGATCTCTAACTTGTACACCACTTGATGCGATGGCACAAACTTCGAGAATAAGACATTCCAAATATCCAACAACCTTCCTGAGATTCACAACCCAAGCGATAAAGTAATGTGAATGGTAGTTCAACTTCAATTGGATACCTTGTTCTTTACTCTGTCTCCCGATTGAGAGAGGGAAAGGGAGAGGGAGAGAGAGTGAAGAAATTTTTCTAAAATATAATGAAGAGGTGTCGAAGGTCAATTAGGGAAAATTTTGGTCTATTTGTTACATACATTTGATCTCTCTCCCTTACTCTCTTTTTCTATCCCTATTTATCTCTCGGGCTCTCTTGTTGGCCCTCTACCTCTTTATCTCTTGATCTCTCTATCTTTATATATTTCTTTGTCTCCTATTTCTCTTTATCTCTCCATCTCTCTATCTTGCTCTCTATGTGATTTTATATCTTTCTATGCCTCTCCTTTTCTCTTTTTTCCTCTCTTTATCTCTCTTACTATATATCTTTCTCTCTCCCTCTTGATTTCTCTATAACTCCACCTTTATCTCTGTATCTCCCTTTTTATCTCTCTATATATTTGTCTCCCTCTCTATCTCTATTTCTCTCCCCATCTTTGATTCTCTCTCTTCTCTCTTTTTGTATCTACCTCTCCCTCTCTCCATCCCTCCATTGCTATCTTTATTCCTCTCTCTAACTCTGTCTCTCTTTTCCTATCTACCTCTCTTTCTCCATTGTCTCATTTTCTCCCTCTCTTTCTCTCTCTTCATTTCTTTCTCTTTTTAACCCTTTGCCTCTCTATATCTTATTTATATCTCCATCTCACTTCTCTGTTCCTCTCTTTTTTCTCTCTTTCTCCCTTTATCCATTTTCCTCAAGTGTGCAATGGGTACACTGAAGAGGTCTTAACAGTGAGTTATCATATCCATAATCAAATTCCATGCTACCCTGAGCATAACTACCCAAGGATGTAGAAAATTGGAGAACATAAATTGATATTGTATTTCTACTATGAAAAATATGGATCCAAAGATCCTTAAGTACATGTATGGATATGTGTGTCTCTTACATGAAACATGACACTTGCTAACTAAATAAATTTTATATTTTTAACACCCCCCATAAACTTTATTTTATCACACAACTTAACTAGATGATGGGGGTCTCCTATAAAAAATAGGTTTATTAGCTACCCATATACAAATGAAGAATATTTAACACAAATTTCTTCTTGAAAGTATGAAAACCTAACCTTCTTTTGAATAGCTTTGACTACTTTTGTCCATCTTTGTCCATGGTAAGAAATTCTCCATAGTTATGTCAATAAAGGAAGTGAAGCATTCCCAATGATCTTTATGATAAAAAACTTCACAGATTTAGCAATGATCTCTACGATCAACTTCAATAACGATCTTTGCGATCAACTTCAACAATGTTCTTTTCAATCAATTTCAACAACCATCTTTTTGATTGATTTCAACAATAATCTTTGCGATCAATTTCAACAACAATATTTTTGATCAATTTCAACAATGATCTTTGCGATCAATTTCAACAATGATCTTTTCAATCACTTTCAACAACAATATTTTCAATCAATTTCTTCAATGATTAGTAACAATCTTTGCGACCAAAAGCTTCAACAATCTCTACGATCAATTTTAACAATGATCTTTGCAATCAAATCTTTCACAATTTTAACAACGATCTTTGTGATCAACACTACAACTATTCAACAATGATCTTTGCGATCAATAATTCAAATTTTTAGGTTAAAAAATTGTAGCGCTAAAAAAAAATGAAGTTCATTAAACCATATATGTTGCCAAAAACTCATTACATTTCAAGTAAAGAGAAAAGTAAATGATGCAAAGAATGAAAGCTTCCCAAAAGAGCTCAAAAGAAAAAGTAGTAATAAATTTCATTTCATGTATCCAAAAGAAATACATTGCATCTACATCAAGGATCTTTACATTGATACATATTTATATGACAATAGCATATCAATTAGTTTCCATAAATTCATTCATATTCAAATTGCATCGATAACTTTCAATCAATACATCTGTTTCAATGTTACAATAATGAATGTCAAATAAAGTTACTTTTACAAGTGGGCTCTACAAGTCTTTCAAAAATATTACATGAATAGATCTATAACATGATAAACTCTGAACCTCAACCACTGTAACAACATTGGTCTTCTTGCATGCTGGGGCCAAGAGTGTGATTAAGGCGCCTTTTCCGCCCAACCATGAAGTACAAGACTTCCCTGGGTTTCTCCCTAACTCGAAGAAATCTGGCCCTGCATGAGGAGCCTAGCAACCTGAAACAACAAAGCAGGAGGGAACTCTCGATGCAAGCCTGATGCCTATATGCATTCCTAACATGAGAAAAACATATTTCTTGCAAATAGGAGGTGGTAGAGACCTATATATACATTTATTTCTTAGCTTTTATTTCCATCTAGTTCAATGGTACATGTGCTTGGCCAAGCATAAATAAAAATAAATGATAGTTTTAGAAAAGGTAAAACTACCATCTTTGTGGGTCCACCTTTGGCATCTGTCCCAGAAGTTTCTCAAAGAACAATAAATAATGCATTTTCCCATCTATAGTTTTCATTCAATTTTAGACATCTCTACTTCAAAGGAATTCTAACAATTACAAAGTACACACAAGATTCTCAAATAACTTTACATTAGCACACTAACTTAAGTGAAAATTGATCATACAATTGGTTTTGCAATTCACTTTCTATTCTTTCAAAAAAATCTAAATTTGGTTTTTTGAAAAGAGCATGTATAAACTCACAAGTTCTATTTTCTATTTAAATAATTTGATCAAAGTAAGTAATTTATATAAGTTCAGAAAAAGAAAACTACTCTAATCAGCCTTATAAGTATGGGGTAAAATCATAGTATTACCCACATATTTTAATGCAAGTATGACTAACTTAAATGCAAGAGTACAATAAGTCAAATGTATAAGTAAATATAAATCTAACATAGAAATTTTACACTCTTAATTAGATTCAGAATTCCACATTTTTGATTTGGTAACTTGTTTAATCTCCAAATGAAGCCAAAAAAAGATGGTAACTTCTAGTTTTAAACCCATACTAATTTGTATATATATGTGCTTCTATTCAGAAAATTACCAAGTCTATGACAAAATATAAGGTTTCAGCTAAGTTTTATTTAAATACAGTCAGTATAAATGTCTAAGGTTTATATATATATATATTCATATTTCCTATGGTAAACAAATATTTTATTTTTCTGAAGGTGTATATACCTATATATATATATATGTTTATATAAGTTTCTTGCTTTTCACAGATGTATATATATTTTACATAAATTCAAGAAAGGTATAAATATTTTATTTCCCATATATATATATATAACATAATTCATAGTTTACAAATGGCGAAATGCCAGAGTTTATAAATAAATTTTCTGAGGAAACGTTAAAGGATGAAAGCTTATTTGCAGTTGAATTTCCATGAGAAGGCCAATGCCTTTCCCTAGGGAAATGGCGTTGCCTGTGAGGGGGCAACGCCACCTCCACAGGCCATGGCCTGTGGAGGGCGCTGTCCCTCCACAACGCATCCCCTCCAACATGGGTGTGGTTGGGAGTTATGCCCTAACCACCATAATTTATATTGCTTATTTAAATACAAAACTCAAAGGAATTCCGTTCAGTCTGTTTTGCGTTTTCACTGAAATTTCAAATTGCATATATATATATATTTATATACACCTATAGGAGAGTATGTGTGTATATATATATATTAACTTTTTTGAATATATGTATAAAGATTTAATGATCTGAAAAATTATGGACAAAGATTTGCTAAAGAAAGAATCCCCACACTGGTAACAAAATAATCATTATAGAGAAGTTGTGCAATTTTTTTACAAATGTATACACTTACGAAAGAATTGGAAAAATCTCCACAAATTTCACAGCTTTGCAAACATTTGGAATTCAATCTTTCAGCCATTCTATTTCAAACATTTGAGATTAAACACATAGGAAGAGAATTAGAAACCTGGATATTTCGCTTCTAGTTGCAACTGCTTTTCCAATCAATTCTTCTCTCTTTGTTTCTTCTGAACTTGATTTCTGAAAAAGCTTTTGCTTCTCCTCTCCTTTTCCTATTACTTTACTAACCCCTATTCCCTACCAATTCAAAATCCTTCTGAAACTTTTTTGATAAAATAAGCATTTATTTGGCAACCATTAGAGCTAAAATTGCAGAGCATATTTTCAAGAAGATGATCAAGAACCGTTATTCCCTCTCAGGAATTCTTGTTCTTATAAAAGTTTTCTTTTTCCCCTTTCTAAACCTAATCTTGAAAAATAAGAGATTTAAAAAAAGAAAAAAGGATATAACTTATCTTTTCTATTTCCCTAGATGAAAAATATAAAATAATATTCAATTTAGTTGCAAATAAATCCCCTTTTCGGAAAATATTTACCCAAAACTAATTCTAATTTTACAATGTAAATATTTACCCAATAATTAAATAAATATCGTCTAACTATTGGTTAATTTATTAACTCAAAAATCAACACAAGTTAAAAGAAGGATAACATATTCACTTAGATTTTATCATGCATAACCATTTAAAACCAAAATCCATAATTAAATTATGATTATAATTATTTCTTTTTCTTTATCATGCTTATATTTTAATTTGACTAATCATTAATTATTTGTAAATAATCAAAACAGTCATACAAAAATTGTCATTCCTAAATGCAATCTACATGAATCTAAATGCTTGTGTGTGATCGAGAGGACATCCTACTTTATCCTGTCAAGAAGCTAACCTCCTCTCCTTAATCACACCCTTGGTCTTCGACCACCTACATCTCAAGTGCACTCAGACACACAACAATAAACTGAATTAGTAACCAATAAAGAGATAAATCAAAACAATATAATACTTTAATTCAAATATTTCTATTCTATTTTGCTTCATTTTCAAAGTAGAACACACTCAATACTATTCAACTTTTCATAATTTAAGCAAACACTTTCATATATCACCACACCAAAACACCATAGTATTCATTATTACTCTACCACACACATCAGATCATATAACAAATCCACACAAAACCAAAAACAACCTGCATTAGAGTCTGAGACGTGACAAAAATGATCTATGCGATCAATGTTACAACCATTCAAGAATGATTTTTGCGATCAAGAGTACAACTTTTAGGTTCAACAATGATCTCTGCAATCAACGCTGCAACCATCCAATAATGATCTTTGTGATCAGCTGTACAACTTTTACATATACGAGTGTTCCAACTTCAAATCTCATACCAATAATTTGTTATTTTTTCTGACATGAGAATATTTATGCTTGTACAACATTTTGAACATATTTGTGACCATTTTCCAATTTGATACACCAATCCATCCACAATCCATCTGTATACTATCTTTTAAAGGTTGTTTCTTCCACATTTTGTTCCAACACAATTTCTCAGAATGGTTCTTCAATCCACAGATACTGCAAGGATGAAGATCCCAACACATCTCTTTTTTATGTCCATGGCTATGACAATTAGAACATTGTGTGCATTGTATTTCTTGAAATACGTTGTTTGAACTTGTAACATCTATATTATCATTTTTTATTTCTACTAGAATATCCAAGGCCTTCATTCTTTGGCTTTACTATTTGCTCAATGAGATTTAAAATTCCTTGTCCATATTTTTCCAAACCTTTTCCTTCATATCCCATTCTTTTCATTATCTTAGATCCAACATTCTTTGAAGAACATGCTTTCTCATTATTGTCTTCCTTATATTTTTTTTATCAAGAGAGGCTTTAGCTATATCACATTTATCAAACAATTCATTGAATGAATAAAACAAATCACTTGTATCACATGACACATTACATAGTGTAGGTTTAGACTTTAGACTTTGGTTTTCCTGTACGTAAGCTTCAAACTTTAGATTATGGTTTTCCTTTACATAAGCTTCAAGTAATTCACCTAACAAAAGATTTTCTTCTCTCAATTTTGATATATCTTCTTTTTGTGGCCTATTTTCTGTTTCTAATTTTCTTCATTTTTCTTTCTAATTTTCTCAAGTTCTTCTTCCAAAGTGTTTTCATACATATTAAGTTTTTATTTGCTTTCCTTTCCCATTGGGAAATAATTTTCTTGTATTGTAGCCACAAAGATAATTACTTATTTAATACCTAATGGAAATTGATTTTGGTGGATTTATCACCTTTGCTCTTCTATCCTTTGGAATGATCCACCGCCCTTTAAGTTGCTTCTTCAATAGATGATGGACATTACAATATTTATTCTTTCACTCCTTGATTCCCCTTTTTCTCATAGCATAATCTTACTTGTATGATTTGTTCTCAATCCTACTCATACATATATTTTCCTTCTTAATTCTTCATATATTCCCTTGTACAAATCTGCTTATAACCTATTCATGTATCTACTCCAAAAGGTGATATATTGTATGCTCTAAATTCGTCTCCAAATCAGGTATATGGTTTGTGACAAGAAATGTAACAAGTCTGCTCTTGATCTGTCTTATAACTTACTCCAATATGCTGATAAGAATTGCCTCAATATGCTGATCAGATTTGCCTTGATACTCTGCTCCAAAAGAGGACTATGAACTAGTATAGAGTCTACTTGATGTGTCGATATTATCACACCATCTACTCATTCACAGGCACAGGAACATCAAAGAGACCGCCATATTTTATTACATGTGAGACTTTTGAAGTCATATGTCATTCTTCATGTGCACCATGAATATACACAATTAAACTATTTACCAGGCACATGACTTTGAAGCTACGATATCATGTAGAAAATTGGAGAGTATAAATTGATATTGTATTTTCTACTATGAAAAATATGGATCCAAAGATCCTTAAGTACATGTATGCATAGACATCTCTTACATGAGACATACACTTGGTAACTAAATAAAATTTATATTTTTAACAAAGGACCGTGCTATCTTTGGATTGTTGCACAAAGCGACTAATCAAAAGTTAATCTCTCTCTAACTTTTAATTTAAATTGTAGGTTTGAAATTTATCTTATTATATAAATTAAAATAAAAAATCAAGATAATTATTGTACAACAACTAAAATTTTAATAAGATAAATAATTAGTAATTAAAGTAATTCTAATAATTTATAATTATTATTTGTAATTTCATAAAAAGACAAATAATTAAAATAAATTCGACCTTAAATTTAAATTTAAAATTGGCAATAGTGACATGGTGTGATGGTTAAGTTGTGTTGTTATTTTTGTCATCAAGGTTCAAACTCCATTGGGGTGTAATTTTTTAGAATTTATATTGGGGACGAGGTCCCCTGTTTGTGACCTTATTGATTCATAACTCTAGGGCAAAAGCATTTACCCCTCTTAGTAAAAACAAAAATAAATAAATTAAAAATTAAAGTAGAATATATATTAAATGTAAAGTCAAAATATATCAAAATCAAAATATTAATAAAAAATAATTAAAAAATAAAAAAAAATAATAAACTTATTAAGTTAATAAATAATTAAATAAAAAATGGTGTGGGGGGCTTAGTTCGATTGGCTAAAGCATCTTGTTGTAGGCAAGAGGTCACGAGGTCTAGTCCCCCCCAAACTCGTGGTACTAGAGGGCGATGGTCTGCACCCAAAAAATATAATTAATATATTACAAATGAAAAATAAAATAATACTATAAAATTGAACATAAATTTTAAAATAAAATATATTTAAAAATTTAACTTTTATATTAAAAGCTACAAGTAAAGTAAAACTTAGAAAGTTAAAAATAAAATGAAACCTATTAAAAAGGTAAAAAGTCAATTTGTAACTTATTTATTATATATATAACAATTATATTTATTAAAACCTTATTATTATTTGGCTATACATTTAAAAAGTTCAATAATAATATTATTAAAATTTTCATATTATATATAAATCAATTATTTATATATTATATATTATAATATAATAATTATTAAAATAAAAAAATAAATGAATTTGTAGACATAATTTATTATTTATATATTATATTTATCATATATTATAATTTAATAATAATTTTTTTAGACTCTATGAATCAAGTAGCCCCCCTATAAACTATAGTGTGTTTGGTAATTTTTTTTCACATGACCTCTTGCCTTCAACATGATGCTTTAGCCAATCTAACTAGGCCCCTCATTCCATAATATAAAAATTATTAAAATATTTAAAATAAAAATAATATTTCAAAAGTTCTAAATATATAATTAACTATTTATACATTATATTTATTATTTATATATGAAATAACTAAAAGAAATCTAAAACTCAAGTTTAATTTTTTGTTAGTTTTTAATTTTTTAAATAAAATAAAAAATATAATAAAATAAATTGCATGTTAAATCAATCCTTCATGCTTTCCCCTCTTTAATAAAACTAAATAAATAATTATTAGTGCTTATTACGTCAAGAATCATCCTCAGTGCTCTCCATGACTACCAAGTGGGTGGGTTTAGTTTGGTTGCCGTCTGGGAGGCATGTGGTTGAGGGCATAGGCCTAGCTGGCATGGTCTTGGAGGTTGGTGACGAAGGCCATTTATTGAAGGGAGGGTGATGAAAGTTTAAATGGTGGTCTTATGCATTCCATTGAAGACTTCACCTGTCATTGACAAGCCCGAAGGATGCCCTGCGAAAGCAGTTAATGTGTCGATGGGATGGCTGCACATTTTGTGGGTGATACCACTGTCTTTAAAACCCACTATGCTTGTCATTTCTCTCCATTTAAAATAATGAAAACGTCGGTATGTTTGCAGTCCTTGAGAAAGCTATGGGATTTCTTTGGGAAAATTGGGTATGGGCACTTAGAATCTGTTTTCAAAGACTAGAATGAGCTGTTTTTGGAGGTTGTTCAACTTCTGCTGGGTGAGGAATTCATGACCTCGGTTGAGAGATGACGCACAAATGTTGATAATGTAGCTCGTTTTGTGGCTGCATTGCTTAACTTGGAGGTGTCAAAAGCTATGACTCTTCTAATGGTTTGAAAGCTGGTGTGAGAGAATCTATTGGACGGTGTTATGGACATGGTCATCATTGCAGAATTGGGTGTGGGGCTCCCGTGCCCCAGAGACATGCTTTGGGCGCTGTTGCCTGGGGTGAGGGTTAAACAATATCCCTTCCTCTTGGATATCAAGAGCGAAGCATCGTGATCAAGCACATTGTGGGTTGATCTTCCTTAACCATCATTTGTTCTTAGAACCGTCAGGTGGTGTGGATTGGCGCTGGCATTTTAGGGAATACCTACTGGCTGAAGGTGTGGAGCTGGATGGGTAATGGTCTTGGGTGTGGCTAGGTGTTTTTTTTGTATGCAAGAAATTATGGTTGGCATAGGGTAGTTTGTCTCAGAGTGGTGGATGTTGTTCCGTCTGTGGGGTTTCCTTGTAGTTTGTTGGTCTAGTGTCTAGTTTTACAAGTTTGGCTCTTTGCGTCTATTTTTGGGGTGGTTTCTGGGTGGCATTGGGGTGGGCTTCTTTTAATCTCTACTAGTTGAAGGGCAGTTTCTGTAATTTTTTTGCATATCAATACAATCAAATTTACGTATAAAAAAAAGAATCATCCTTGGCACTTGTGAACGAAAAAATGACAGGTGGAAAAAGAACAGATGAAAAATAAAATAGCAAAAAAAAAAACTAGCAGGAAATGATCCAACAACTCCAAACATTGCAATCATCTTGCACATCTCTCCATAAACACCATTAGTTTGCATTGTCAGACGATTCGGTTCATATAACGAAATCTCTCCATAAACACCATTAGTTTGCATTGTCAGCCGATTCGGTTCATATAACGAATGCCTTAGGTATAATTATTGGCCACACTCTTCAAATGAATTGTTTATAGTCTAATCTAAGCAATTTATTTTTAATTTTTTTACTCATGATAAAAATCTAAAACATAATCATTGAATAATTATTTTATCTTCACAAGATTTTAAATAATTTTCTAATTGGAATGAAAGTGAACTTTATGATGCAGAAGCATCCAGTGGTGTAAGAGCAATCCTGCATCACCCAAAAATATGTTTTCCTTTATGTTTCCTTTTTTTATCTTTTTGTAGATGTTTTTGCATTTTTGGATACCCTTTTTGTCAAATAAAAGTTCCCAACTTTTAGAATTGGATTTCTGCTTTTTCTGCTCAATTTCTATTTTTAGTAGTTTTGAATTTGAAAGTGTGAGGACATAGAAATTTATGGGAAGCTTCAAGACAGAAAAACAAGCACTTTGGCAAAAAAATCAGGTAAAGATCATTCCCGATTTGAAAGTTATTCAAGTTTCAGTTTTTGTTTTTTGCCTTGAAAAATATTTCGAGTCCAGTTTGAGGCACTAAACGGTCCCGTACAGGCCCACAAATTTCCAAAACTAGTAGAGAAAGTTCTTAGCGTGTTCTTCACTCTGAGACCTTTCCAACGGTTCAAACGGTTCGTTAAACAGAGTCCTAGTTCAAAAGTTATGGCTCTCGGAAGTTGGTGCATTTTAAAAAATGTGCTAATTTTCGAATGTAGTTTTAAAATTTGAATTTCAAATTGTAATTTTCAGTGCCAAGTTGCCATAATTCAAATGTTGTTTTGGCTCCAAAACCAAAAAGGAGCTATTTATGGGCAGGGTTTTTTGATTTTTGGTAGCTTTTTGGGGAAAAGATCGCATACTGCGAAAAAGGGAATTTCTGTAATTTCTATAACTTGCATGTCTTGTAGAACTCGAGGATTTGAGATCCTCTGCATGTAATATTTTCATATTCAGAATAATAATAATATTCTCTAGTTGTGTGTGTGATTTTCTGTGTCTCAGGTTAGCACATTCATCAGGTGATATCAAAGCGGGTTTTCTTGAGCGTGTGGATAGATCGTCGATCGTGAGGTAGTTTGCACCAGGACCATGATTGTGGGTTCGAGATATTCAAGATGCCTCCAAGAGTGATACTTGGTAGGTGTGGTGGTGCTAAAGGTGGTAGAGGTGACAACAATGTTGGTGGAAGAGATCCATTGGCAACCGAGGGTTTCAGAGCCCTCCAGAGACAAATTGATGCATTGTAGGAACATATGAGAAGAGGGTTAAACCTGAAAAGGAGGGAAGAAAGTGAGGATGAAGAAGAGGCGGAAGATTCAAATGTAGAAGAGGAAGAAAAAGTGATTGATTAAGATCAAATGTAGTTGATAAGGGCCATTTCAAAGATCGGAAAAAGACTGAGAGTAGAAGTTCCTAGTTATTTCAAAAGTTTGAACCTGAAAGAGTTGATCGAATGGATCAACGAGCTAGAAGAGTATTTCGAGTATGAAGAAATAGAGGACCCAGATCGGGTTAAGTTTGCATAAATGAAGATGAAGGGCCACACAAATATTTGGTGGAAAGAGGTTCAATTGGAGAGAAATCGAAGAGGAAAAGAAAAGATCAACAGTTGGGATTGCATGGTGGAGAAACTGAAGAAGCAGTTCATACTAGTGGACTACAAATTAGATCTACTGAAGAAATTGCAAGGGTTGAAGCAAGGAAATAGATCTGTGAAAAAATACACAGAATATTTTCATAAGATGATTATCAAAACGGGCCATGCAGAGGCCAACAAAGAGAAGTAGCCCATTATCTTAATGGGTTACGGTCGAGCATTCAAGAGGAGCTAAGCTTGGTCAGAATGACCACTATTAAGGATGCGTACCAGTTTGCTTTAAGAGTTGAAGAGAAGTTGGACAAAAGATTTGATAGCAAGCAAAACGGATGAGGATGTCAAAGTGGAAGGGGTACTAGAATACCTTTTGGAAGCCGAAATGAGGATGAGAAGAAAAATGGAGATGTGGGTACCAGTTGAGGCTAGAAGAATGATAACTTCTACCGCCCTCATGATCAAAACTGTGGTGATCAAAGAGGTAGAGGATGAGGAAGATCTGGGCAAGGATTCAGAAGAGGTGGTTTCAAAGGAACTTTCTTCTAGTGTGGTGAAGAAGGGCATCAAGCGTATGAATGTAGACAACACCAAGGAAGGACAGAAAAAGGCCAGAAGGTCATGCAAGGGTTGCACATGCAGATGAGGAGGCTCCATCTGAGCATTCGGATGATGCTGAAAGGGGAGAAGCCCTACTGGTTAGAAGAGCCCTGGTGATTGAAGAGAAGGAGCCATAATAGAGGAATAATATATTTCGCACAAGGTGCAAGTGTGAAAACAAATGATGTGATGTCATTATTGATAGTGGGAGCACTTATAATCTGGTGTCAAAAGAGATGGTTATGAAGTTGAAGCTGAAGAGGGAAAGAAATCCACATCTGTATCGGATTTCCTGGTTGCAGAAAGACCACAAGTTTCTAGTCAATGAGCAGTGCCTGGTGAAGTTCAAGATCGAAAGCTATTGTGACGAGGTACTCTGTGATATCATTCCCATGGATGCATGTCACATGTTGTTGGGGAGGTCGTGGCAGTTCAATAGGAAAGCTATACATGATGGCCATGCAAACACTTATTCCCTGACGAAGGATGGAGTCCACCATAAGTTGAAACCCCTGAAGGAGGCTGAAGAAAAGGTATGCAATAGTGCTAGAGTTTGATATGTTGATGGAAGAAATTTTTTAGAAGGCATGAAGAATGAGTGTATGTGTTATACATTGATTCCTAGAATGGATAAGGAAGATAGTGAGAAGGTGCTAGTAGAAGTTTCTGGATTATTGAATGAGTTTTAGGATATTATTTCTGATAAGGTACCTAAGAGTTTACCACTAGTGAGGAAGATCAGTCATCAGATTGACTTGATCCCTGGAGCCAGTCTGCCAAATAAGGCAGCTCACAAAATGACTCATGTAGAAAATGAGGAGTTGAACATACAAGTTCAAGAGTTGTTGAGAAAGGGTTTGATTCGAGAGAGTCTGAGTCCATGTGTAGTACCTGTAGTACTAGCACCAAACAGGGACAGGGAGTGGAGGATGTGTATAGACTCCTAGGCCATAAACAAGATAATAATCAAGTACAGATTCCCCCTACCAAGGATGGATGACTTGATGGAATGTTTGAGTGGGGCTTAGTACTTTACAAAGATTGATCTGAAGATTGGATATCACCAGATCTAGATTCGAGAGGGAGATGAATGGAAGACTACCTTCAAGACCAAAGAGGGCCTGTACGATTGGTTAGTCATGCCTTTTGGACTAACCAATGCACCAAGCACATTCATGTGGCTCATGAACGAGGTATTGAAAGAGTTTCTGGGAATTTTTGTTATTGTGTATTTTGATGATATTTTGATATTCAATAAGTCACTGGATGAGCATTTAATGCATATTCGTAGAGTCTTTGAGAAATCGAGAGAAGAGAAATTGTTGATTAATCTGAAGAAGTGTAGTTTTGTGAAGGAGTTAGTGTACTTGGGGTTTGTTGTCTCGGTGGAAGGTCTCAAGATGGACCAGAGAAGGTGAAGGCTATTCTGGAATGGCCTACCCCAAGAATTGCTACTGAGGTGAGATCTTTCCATGGTTTGGCTAGCTTTTACAAAAAATTCATTAGAAACTTCAATAGTATTTTAGCACCCCTAACTGAAACAATGAGAGGGGCTAGAAAGGAGTTCAAGTGGAGAACAAGAGCAGAAAAAAGTTTTAATCTATTGAAGCAGAAGGTAACAAAATAGCTTGTTCTAGCCCTCCCAGATTTCAATAAGGTGTTTCAGGTGGATTGAGGTGCCAGTGGTTGTGCCATTGGAGTAGTGTTGAGCCAAGAATTTAAGCCCATTTCCTATTTCAGTGAGAATTTAAATGATGCAAAGAAAAAGTACTCTGTATATGATCACAAATTTTATGTAATAATTCAAGCATTAAAGAAATGGAGATATTATATGTTGATGAAGGAGTTTGTTCTGTATACTGATCATCAAGCATTATAGTACTTGAATAGTCAAGGAAAATTAAATCAGAGTCATATGAAATGGGTAGAATTTTTACAAAGTTATACCTTTGTATTAAAACATAGGAGTGGGAGATCGAATAGGGTTGCAGATGCTTTAAGTAGGAGGAAAACATTGTTGACAAAGATGCAGATTAAAGTGGTGGGGTTCAATGAATTCAAGACATTTTACCTTGAAGATCCTAATTTTTCAGAGGCTTGGAAAGCTTGCAAGGAGCCTGTTATAGTTGACAGGACAAAGTGGCTGGATTTCATAATGCAAGATGGTATGTTGTTTAAGGGAAGTCAATTGTGTATTCTGAGGAGTTCCATGAGGGAGAACCCAATAAAGGAGAAGCACAGTGGAGGAATGGCAGGACATTTTGGTTGGGATAAGACCATTGCCATTATCAGTGAGCATTATTATTGGCCTCAGTTATCATAGGATGTGAAGAAGTTTGTGCAGAGTTGCAGGGTATGTCAGATGGCTAAAGGAGTGATCCAAAATATAGGGTTGTATTAGCCCTTACCTATACCAGAGAGGCCATGGGAGGATATAGTATGGAATTTGTTCTTGGTTTTCTAGAGGGCACAAAGAGGGAATGATTCAGTGTTTGTGGTAGTTACAGATTTTTGAAGATGACACATTTCATCTCATGCTAGAAAACCCATGATGCAGTCCACATTGCTGACTTGTTCTACAAAGAGGTGGTGAGGCTACATGGTTTGCCAAAGAGTATAGTCTCAGATTGTGACACCAAATTTATTGGATACTTTTGGAGGACCTTGTGGAAGAAGTTGAAGACAAAGTTGAAGTTCAGTTTTGCACACCATCCATAGACTGATGGGAAAATTGAGGTTGTGAACAGAAGTCTGGGTAACCTACTGAGATGCTTGGTAGGAGATAAACCCAAGGGATGGGACTTGATCATACCCCAGACATAATTTACTTACAACAATTCTATCAATAGAAGCACTAATAGATCACCATTCCAGATTGTGTATGGAGGCAGTCCTAGGACCGCTCCAAAGCTAAGAAAGATGGACCAAGAGAAGAAGACAAGTGCCGAAGCCGAATACTTTGTAGATCACATCAAAAATATACATTGGAAGGTAAAAGAATGTATTAACAAGATGAATATGCAGTATAAGGCTAAGAAAAATAAGAAGAGGATGAATAAGGAGTTTCAGATTGGTGATGAAGTGATGGTCCACTTGAGGAAATAAAGGTTTCCAGTGGGAACCTATAACAAATTGAAGATGAAGAAATTTGGTCCCTATAAGATATTGAGGAGGCATGATTCAGGGAACACATATGAGGTAGAGTTGCCGAATGGAGTCAACATTTCCCCTTTGTTCAACATTTCATATTTGACAAAGTATCATGAAGGTGGCGCAGAGGAAGTACCAACAATGGAACAGTGTGGCATTCCAACACCTACTTTAGAGAAAGAGGAGATTGAAGCAATCCTGGATAGCCATGTGGGAAGTACCAAAAACAGGTAGTATGAAGAATATCTGGTGAAGTGGAGAGGAAGGCATGTGGAAGATTCATCCTAGCTATCTAAGGTAGAGGTTGATCGTTTGGGTTTTCCTCAACCATCTGAGACGTGGCGGGGTCACTTCTCAAATTACCCTGGGTGTTTGATGCAAGAGCATCCACTGGTGTAAGGGCAATCCTACATCACCCAAAAATATGTTTTCCTTTATGTTTCCTTTTTTTAGCTTTTTGTAGATATTTTTGCATTTTTGGATACCCTTTTCGTCGAATAAGAGTTCCCAACTTTTAGAATTGCATTTTTGCTTTTTTTGCTCAATGTCTATTTTTAGTAGTTTTGAATTTGAAGGTGTGAGGAGGTACAAATTTATGGGAAGCTTCAGGACAAAAAAAAATCACTTTGGTGAAAGAATCAGGTAAAGATCATTCCTGGTTTGAAAGTTATTCAAGTTTCAGTTTCTATTTTTTGCTCTGAAAAATCTTTTGAGTCCAGTTTGAGGCACTAAACGGTCCCGTATGGGCCCATAAATTGTCAAAACCAGCAGAGTGGGTGCTTAGCGCATTCTTCACTTCGAGACATTCCAACGGTTCAAACGGTTCGTCAGACAGAGTCCCAGATCAAAAGCTATGGCTCCCGAAAGTTGGTGCATTTTCAAAAATTTGCTAATTTTTGAATGTAGTTTTAAAATTTGAATTTCAAATTGTAATTTTTGGTGCCAAACCACCAAAAATCATAATTTGAATGTTGTTTTGGCTCCAAAACTGAAAATGAGCTATTTATGGGCAGGGTTTTTTGATTTTTGGTAGCTTTTTGGGGAAAAGATCGCATATTGCAAAAAGGGGAATTTCTGTAATTTTTGTAACTTGCATGTCTTGTAGAACTCAAGGATTTGAGATCCTTTGCATGTAAGATTTTCATATTCAGAATAATAATAATATTCTCTGGTTGTGTGTGTGATTTTCTGTGTCTCGGGTTAGCACCCTCGTCACTTTAGCTATCAAATATTTTAATACAAACTAAAGCAAATGCTCTTGTTAAACAAGTTCTTTTTATAAAGTAATTCATAGTGTTGTTTGTTTTCTTTGTGGCTTTTAAAGATTTGTTTCCCTTGAAAGATAGTAAATAATTATAAACAATTAAATAGGATACAAATTTTCGTATTCATGTAATTTCTCATTGAGATTTTCTTGATATATGTATATGGTAACAAATGATGTAATTTTGTGCAAATTTGGGTCCATGTATGGAGTCTTTGGTCCAATTTTATATGCACACATAACTATGCTTAACCCCCTTTTCTATCCAATGTTGACACATTTTTATATACTCACTCTATCCATTTAATTATCACATCCATGTATGCATGTGCATCGATCTAGTTGTTATACACTTCGTTATGACCCCCCTATATGATCCAAGATGTGTTTGTAGGTGTTCAAATGTCTTTGCGAGTATGAGCTAGCCTTGCCCTCCAAATTTAAAAATTCAAATTTGTTTGATTAGACTCCTTTACTTATCTTGCTTAAAGCTAACTAAGTATAGGTTTGTGTGATTTGAAGTCATGTGCTAGTATTTAAAGATATTTAGTGTAGTCATTCTAATAATTAATTATCATCAAATGTCTCTCATACTATACTAGAGCATTGAAAGAGAAAATCAATCGTCAATTGTGAAGTAGTTGGAGTTGGTGCACTAAAATTAGCAATAACAATGCATCTTAAAGGTGTTTTTCTATTGTCTTTGATCTTTGTAAAATTTTAAAAGGGTCAATCTAAATACAACTACTCCCCCAAGCTAATAGGAAGTGCATAACAAACTAATATCAATGAAGTGAGTAGAAGAGTAAAATTTTAAATCAAGAGTAGGATGATTTTGGGGGTAGGGTAGTTTGTAGTTGTGGGCTTGTACCAATTCAAGGAAAATATCCTTGATAGAGAACATAGTAGGAAAATAATCAAAGACACTTTTGAAACATAAAGGTCACATCGTTCAAGGTTGAGAATCACAATATTCTTTAATTTACATCAATTAGCATAATTCTTTAGTCATAGAGTAAAACATTCTTGTCCTTATTTCCTTTCTAAATATTGCACGTACACTTTTATCAAACACCAAATTTTATTATTAATCTAGGTTGATTGTTTTCTTATGTGTATGACACATTCTCTTGGATTTTCCTAAATTGACCCAAAAGGATTAATTATGTATCTTTTCATTTTAGTGAGTTGGATTGATCCTAGATGACTTAGTCTTCCACCTAGGGGTTTTAATCACATTAGGGTTTTCATATATCTATCTCTTATATTACCTCTTATTTTTAGATTTGTTTTATCCCTTTGCCCTTGTGCTTCATTGATTTATCTTTGTTTTAGGTTTTCGTGTTTATCTACACTTCTTTCCTATTAGCCACCCACCCATATATTGACTTTAGGGTTCGTTATATCTATCTATTTTCAAATTTGATTTTATCTTAGTTGATTGCATCTTATTGTCATATTATTGATTATGCTAAGGGCATCCTCTAACCCTTATCATCCTTTATTGAGGATCCCTTTCCTCAACCTTGATATGGTTACCCAATGGAGTAATAGTGATACCTTTGATAGTGGTTGTCTTTAGGCTAACCTAGTTAATCATGAGGCTCATGTGAAACATCAATATTTTTCCATTGAACTTGCCAGTTTAGCTAATGTTGAAGACCCTAGACAACTAGTAGATTTTCTAATAGGGGTTTGAGCTTGAAACTTTGCAAGCCTTTTATGCTAAGCTTAATTCATCTCTTAAGGTTAGTGCAACTACCTCCACCCACATCTCTATCATTGCCACTAATTATTTGCATATTACTATCATCACTACAAGCGTTTGAACCTTTACCACACACTCCTTTCTTATGTAGTAGAAGAGGGGGGAGGAGGAGGATCATAGTTGCTCAACTTTCCCCATACATCAGTAGGGTTTAGAGTGGCCATGGGAGGTTCCCACCAATTATTATATTTATCTTTATCTTCTTCAATAACATAGGTTGGAAAAATAGCAAGAGCCACCCAAGGGAACTTGTTGGAATCAAACCAACTAGATGCACCACTAGTAGGCCACCTAGAGGTTCCTCCCATAGGTGGTGGGGAGGTAGAGTGTTGAATAGTAGGCCATGACCAACCCTGTTGATTGTTGTCCCTTCTTGCAGCTAGGGGAGAAGCTTGGGAGCGAGTCTCCCTAATACCTTGAGGAGAAAAACTCCTTCAACGATGACACTTGCGAGAAGGAAATCAACCCTTGGAAGAAGATGAAGATGAAGGATCTCTATCCCCCAGACAAGGAGCATTGCCCCAATGTTCAAGGAGCACTTGTAAGTCGGCCACCTCAAGTGAAATTTTGTTTTATTGCACTTAAATCTACAATAAAACATTATAACATATCATAGCTTTAGAAAAAAGTGAAACATTTTGATCAACATAAAAAATGTTAAAGATAGCTAAATTTCTATTTTTCCATATAATGAAAAGATATCCACCCTGAAAGCATGCAAAATATAGTTGAATTTGTGAGGGATGCGAGGCTAGTCCCCTAAAAGAATCATGTGCCATGATAAAGGTTCTTGTATGAAGGGCTTAGGAAAATCATGGATCTAGGTCCAAACATTTTGGGCTCTAGTATAGAACCAAAAGAGGTGCTTATAAGACTTTGAATCTCTACAAAATGAGAAATGAGGGTCTATAAATCCCAAATGAGATAACCTGGAGCCAAATTTAAGGCCTTGGAAAATAATACATTTGGAAAGTGAGCCAATTTGGGCTCCAAAATAGCCAACCAAATGGTATGAAATTTGCGTTGCCAAATTGAGACTAGAATTTCAAAGTGTCACCATTGATTCAATGTGGGAACCATGGGAAGGTGCAGAGAGAGGCAAAGATATCATTGTTGTGGTTTGTCATTCTAGAAAGTGGTGTTTGAAGGCCACTTCCAATATTTCCACTAGGGCTTGGAAGAATTGATACCAATTTTGTGAATCATATTAGTTGGAATTTCCCCCATGAATGTATCAAAGGTTTCACGATCCTAATTAGAAAGTTGAAACTTGGATTTAGCTTCATTCCATGATAGAAGAACCATTGAAGCTTTAGAGAAGACGTTTTGCAGAGTTCAAACTCCTTTCTTGTAAAATTTTAAGGCATGCACCCAAGAAAACCTTGCCAACAAGCGATCATGATCTTGCAAAATGGGGGACCATAAGATATGTTGCTTGTTGTGTAAGATAATAGATTCAATACAGAAAAATAATAACTATTGTATGCAAATAAAATCCTTATACTACTTTAAACTTGGGAACAAAATATTTATGTCTAGGTGTTGAGACAAAAAAGTTTGCTAAACAAAAATAGAGAATATGCTCAAACAAAAATTAAGATTTGTTTTAAATTATGAATTATGGAAGAAATGATTAAATTGTAAATTTATGAAAATATTAAGAGAAATACAATCCATCTCTTGTTGAAAATAGATATATAAATACTGAAGATCCTGACACTTGATGTAGAAGCTCTATGTCCAAGATGCTAGCATGTAGTGCGAATGTGCTCATGTAGCATTGTCATCTTTCAAGTAGCTGCTTCAAAAATTTCCACAATGCTTAGCCTAAACAATAAAATTGCTCTAATTTACACACACAATTTAATGAGAAAAAATGTTGGGGTTGTTTTTTTCTTTTTTCTTTTTTTCTAGTCAAACCTTGTTTTGATCTTTCAACCTCCACAAATAGCAAAAAATGAAAATGATTAATACAAGCTTTTAAATTGTAGCTATATTAAGGATTAAAAGCATATAATATGATAACATATTTGATAATGGTGAACTTTCTTTATGGGGAAAACCACCATTGCATGTCAAAAAACTAAATATAAATGATAAATAAATTTATTCTTATGTGAAAGGAATTATCTTGTAATGAACAAAAATTGAGAAAGTTACCAACAACCAAGGCTACCCTCAATGAGTGTGAACAATATGCAAATTAAGCCCCTTCTTCGAGAGATATTTACTGCTATGGAAGATGAAATGAGGTATATGGAAAATTATTTGAGGAGAGATTGTGATGGCTTGTTGGTAAACATATTGGTCACTGCAATTGTTTCTCCAAAAATGACTTTGTTTTCTTGAAAAGTAGTGACAATCGTTTCAACAATTGGAGAAGTTGTTCTTGGGGTAACAACTTTCCTTTGTGTTTGAGAGGGGTTGTTTCGTATGATGAGGAGTATTTGTATTTTTTGTGTACTTTTAACCTGGAAGTACATAAAGGAGAAAAGACAAAATTAAAGGAAAATGAATAGCATAAACCCCAATGGTAGACATATGAATACCAACTAAGACTTCACAACTGATTATAGATTACAAAGGGGGTTTTAAAATATGTTTTGATATGCAACAATGACAAAGGAAAGATGGAAAATCTCAACATACAAAGAGATAAGCTACTTCAACATATTCAAATCAAGATACCAAAATATGATTGTGTTTCATCAATCACATAGATTACCAATGGTTATATAGTTACACAAATGGATTATTGACTTAACATATGAGAAATCAACAATAATAACACAAGAATACATTTAGAACATACGAACCAAAATGCATTCTTCATTATATTTATGAACTCATAGAATTCCAAAAACTCATTATGTACAAAGAGTCAAGCCAAAAAGTCCTGATATAATCTCTCTAAAAATTTCTCAAAATTCCTCCCTCCCTTATAACAGTCTCCCTTTACAATACAAATAGCCTTGTATTTATAAGATAATTTCTGATAACCATCTACTAACTACCTAGTAATTACCTGGTAACTACTCCAACTACCATTTGAAATATAATGGGTTTGAAAATAATAAAACCTTTTTATTTGGTTAGGATTTACATCACTTTTCCAAAATAAGGATCAATTTCTAACTTCAAATTACAAGTGATATAACTTACTTTTACAAAGATGATTAGAAACTTATACCCTTTGAGTTATGTATTTTTCCAAGGTACTTTTCCATCTTTTTCAGCTCCATTTGTACTTGTAACTATATCACCATCAAGGTACTTGAGAACATGAAACTTATATCCTTTTGTTGAAATGAATAGATTTAATCTTGGGGTTCTCCATAAGGATGGAAAAAAGCTTAAGTGTTGCAACATGCCCATATATTGGTACATCGACCATTGACATAAAGAATACCCATCACAATTAAGAACACTACATTCCTTCAAACATGTGAGCCCACATGATTACCATAGGTACAAGATCAACAATACACACATAATGATCCATTTATAGAAACAATGTGAAAATTTACACTCATTAAACAAATGTATTGCTATTCACCATCCAATAAATCTGCATGACAATACACAATGAAAACACCAACAAATGTGACACCATCTAACCTTGTGATAGATTTTTTCATGATATAAAAGAGTGGAAGAGCTTCTTTGCCATAACCACACATAACATGTTCCACAATTTTCACAATCCATATTTAAAATAATGATATCAATTTCCAATCTTCCTTGCAACTATCTTTCCATCACTTTTATCCTACAAGCATACCAAGCCATAAAGGAAAATGTCTACTTTGAAGCAAAGAGACACAATAAAGGTTGCCTGTATGTTGTTTTCAAATGGAGTGGGAATATTCATATGTAAATTGCTAATTTAGTGAAGTCTTGTTTTATTTCAGCGTTTAATACCCCATTCCTAACTTTCATCGGTGATAGAAACAAGTTCACCAGTAGACCAAGGGCCTATTGACTATATGTAAAGTTTTCAATTTATTTGGTAGTGTCAATAGATAAAAGGCCGATTCTCCTTTTCCCATTGTGTAGTGGGAAACTATTATAAAGTGCCGATTGATATGAAACTTTATTAAATTTATTTTGGATTGGTATTTGAAAGAGATTGCCAACATGAGTTAAATTACTGATCAATAGTTTTTAATTCGCCAAGTTCTTTTGTCTTTTCCATTGCCATATTGTGCATACAGGGCCGTGAACATTCTTGTTAAACCATTGGCCTTCAACCTTCAAAAAAATGTCGATTTAATGGTTTCCATAAATGGTTCGGTGAATAAAATGAAACTTTAATATTTTGCAATCTGGAAAATGCTTCAACCCAAAAACTAGACACATTGTTCGAAATAGCATCAAGAACATCTCTACAAGAGGGTTTTACACCATTTTTCATAGATTTTAGTTATTTATGAAAGACTAACTTTCACATTGAAAGTACATGAGGGATTTACATTTAGGAATAATTCAACAACAAGTATTGACATGAATTTTTTTAAAATTGGGTGTATTAAAAATAAAGACAACATGGATACAAGTATTTTGATAGAGTTTTCCCAGAAGAAGAGAGGTGGAAGCCGTATGTTCAAAAAATTGTCAAAAAGATCTTTAAAATGGTAAAGTGAGGGGTTTTGTTTGCTCATATGAGAGGGAAGAGGCATTACTTTCCCATTCAAAAATTATGAGACATGACGTAAAAAAGCCACGTGGAAAACATGCTTTTGAATTTTGAAAATTCATTGGATGCCAACATGTCACATATACATTTGTTTAACACACCTTGAGATTGAGAGGGGGGGATGAATCAATCTTTTCAAAACATAAACCCTTTAGCCCAATGCAAACTCAAACTTGTTAACCAGACTAGAAATCCTCAAATAGATTAGTAGCAAGGAAGGATATAGCAAATTAATTCCTTAACAAAGTCAACGACAGTTGTTTCAGGTTTATACCAATCATTATGTTCATTTTGGACTAGAAGGAGGGATGGTGACATCGACTTGCTGTGGGGGCGTGTCTACCAGCGACTTGTAATTAGGCCACGACTACATGCTTCTCATTCTATGTGCATGTGCCTTTGTAGGTGGAGATTAGATTTGTTTGGTGCTGCTTTGCTTGTTTGGAGATTTGGTGCGATTGGGGGTGGGGATTCTTCATTTTTTCTGCATGCTTTTCCTTTCAAGTGTCATTTGCTACTTCTTTATTGTTTGCTCGGGTGGGGGTGTCAGTGTCCTTGGGCACTGATTTTCCTTGCATCATTCGGGTTGTGTGCTTGGTGGGGGTGGTGTTTTTTCTCTCTTTTTAGTGCTTCTAGGGGCCTTCATCAAGGGGATCTTCTTTCTCCTTATTTATTTATTATCCTTGTTGAAGGTTTGGGAAGATTATTGAAGGCTAATGGAGTTGGGTCTTCTTCAAGGTTGGAGGTGGGGGAATGGTTTGCCTCCTCAATCACACTTGCAATTTGTGGATGATACTACTTTGATGGGTGTGGCTAAGTTCAAAGAAGCCACTAATTTGTACAAGGCCTTAGATACTTATCTTGCTACTTCTGGTCAAAGGATTAATGAAGATAAATCTTCCTTTTTCTTCTTCAATACTCCATAGCCTATTCAATAGAGGATTGCTCATATTTTGAGGTTTCCGATTAGATCTCTCCCTTTAACTTATCTTGGCATTCCTACTTCTTTTGGTATTCTTTCTAGGGGATCTTGGTAGAATATTCTAGATAAGTTTCATGTGAAGGTTAATCATTGGACTCATAGATGGTTATACTTTGTTGGGCGTGTTCAACTACTTAAATCTATGGTGTGGGCTCTTCCCATATATAGGTGTATGCTCCAGGTGGCTCTGGTTGGGTTTATTAAGGATTTGGATTCTTTGGATAGACAATTCTTATGGGCAGGTAGTTTGTCTTCTTCTAAGTGGAGCCTTGTGAAGTGGGATATTGTGTGTAGTCTGAAGCAGTTTGGGGGTCTGGGACTGTGACAATTGTCTTTGTGTGGGTTGGTGTTGGATGCAAAGCTTTATTGGAGGTGGTGTTTAGAACAAGACCATATCCGGGCCATGATTTTATCTCACAAGTACCTTCAGGGGGTTCCGAAGGAGGCGACTCCCCGCTACCCTCTGGTGGGGAAAGGTTTTGTGATTTGGGGTACTCTTAAGAAAGGGGTTGCACTAATCAAGGAGGGATTGTTTTGGATATGTAATAGGGGGATGGGGCTCTCTTTTGGTCTAGTTCTTGGGATGGTTTTCCCCCCATTTTGCATTAGTATCCTAATTTTTTAATTTTTTACCAGTACTTCTTGGAGGCTAGTTGGTCAAAGGTGATTGATTGAATTTTCTTATCCCTATGGGTAGATGAAGGTGGCTAGGTGGAAGGATCCTTGTGACTGGTCTACTGTTGGCTCAGAGGAGGACCATGTTGAACATAATATTGTGGCTAGTAGACAATGCAACCATCTTTGGGATAAGGATATTCTTGCTTGGAGTCTGGATCCTAAGGGTGCTTTCACTGTGGCTATTGGGTATCAGGTGTTGATGGCTCGCAAGTTTGGTGGGGTGGAGGTTTCTTGGTGGAAAAATATGTGGAATAAGTTTTCATGGCCAAACTGTAATTGTTTTGTTTGGAATCTAGCTTGGAATAGATGTTTTACTTGGGACAATCTTTGGAAGCGGGGATTCTAGGGCCCTTCCGTTTGTGTTCTATGCGATTGCAATGAGGAGGATTCTACCCACTTGTTTTTTCGTTGTTCTTTCTCTATGTTGCTTTGGCATTTTTGGTGGGGTGTTTGGAAACATCCTTGTGTTCATGCTTCTTCCCTTGTTGAGTTCTGGAGTAGTATGGGTAGACCTCCTTCTCAGGCTTCTTTCCTCCAAATTGTTTGGTGCCTTGTGTGTACCTTCATTCTTTGGAAAATTCGGTTGGAAAGGAATTGTAGGATTTTTTCACGGGGATAGGTTGATGGTTCAACATGTTTGGCACAAAATTGTTGGTATGATCTAGGAGATGGTGGAAGCTAAATGTGAAGTGGTGTATCCTTTGGAAAGGAGTGATGATGAGATTGTGAATAGAATGGGCTTATAGGGTTTGACTCTAGGCTCTACTTGTGTTAGAAGAGGTAGGCAAGCTAAAACGAAGGTTCAAAGGGTTGGTAGATGGTTGCCTCCTTTGATGGATACTTTGAAAATCAATACTGATGGTTCCTCTAGGGGTAATCCAAGGCCAACTAGGATTGTTGGAATTGGACGAGATTGTTCTGGCTCGGTTATTTTCTTCTTCTCCTTTCATAAAGGGCAACATTCTAACAATTTAATGGATGGGTTGGCGATTCTCGGGGCTATTGAGCATGCTTGTGCTTTGGGTTGGCATAAGATTATATGTGATTCCGACTCATATATTATTATTAATTTGTTGAATGAGAAAAAGTTGACTGATGTTAATTGGTAGCTTGCTCTAGTTTTTTGATAGATTCTATAGATGTGCTCTATGCTAGAGGTGGTATCTTTCATCCACATCCCACATGAATGGAATAAGGTTGCTGATTGTTTGGCTAAGTGGAATTCAGAGTAGGATGAGGATTTGAGGGTTGTGGGCAATTATCCCTTGATTATTGCCATGAATTAGTGAGGGTTCTTTCTGATGATTTGGCTGATCGAGGTGTTTGTGGCTGTGAGGGTGGTGGTTTTTTTGGGTTGAGTGTTCATAAGCTTTCTTTTCTTGGGTTCTTATTGATTCCTGATCTCTTTGTACTGTTAAATTCTTGATTTCAATAAAGTTTTTACCCCTTTTATTAAAAAAAGTCAACAACCCTCAACAATGAAAGATACAACAATTTGACCCTTAACTAGATCAACAACAATGAAATATGAAACAAAGAACAAACATGCACAAGATAACACCAGATTTATGTGGAAAACCCAATGAGAGGAAAACCATAGCGAGAGTTAACTTAGAATAGATGAAGCTCACTGCTTACAAAAGCTACAATAAGACTTATAGCCTAAAAGAATTGCAAACTAAGGCACACAACTTTAGGGCACAATACAAAGGAATTACAGATTAAACTGGACAACTCCATGGTAAGATATAAAGACCTAATGAGACTCACTATCTCAGAGTAGGAAACATGAAGATTTAGAATTTACAACATATGCCAACAATACACTCTGCTGACTAAGGCATCAAAGCACATCTGATCTATTTTCCACACACTTTCACACTAATTTTGCATGATCTTCAATACAATCCACTCACACTCACAACTAATTTTATTTTCCATTTATATCCACTACAAGATCACAAAACATCAATTAGGTCGACCAAAAGGAAGATAAATAATAATCTCAACAAGTTGGACACAAAAAACATAATGCGGTCCTATCTAGAAGATAGAGAGGATAAAAAACAATCTTATTACATCCTCCAATCAACTCACATGCTAGTGTACATAAACCCAGGTCGACAACAAGGAAATGCATAGCACAATACCTGTCAGCCCAAAAACATATACTTCCAAATGAATTTTCTCAATTTGGTCCTCAACAAGATAGGTCAGGGCCCAAATATATCTTAACACAATCTCATATGCTGGCACAAACCTCCAAGCACACATCACAAACAATATAACAAGCCTTGTCAGCCAGATATCCAAAAAATTTCCCAAAAAATCAAATCAACACAATATGTGACACCAAAGAGATCAACCATTAACGTGCAAACCACAAAGAGATGTTCCATGAACACCCAACAATATTTCTAGAAAATTTTGTCACACCGTCATGCCACAAACATCCACCACAAACTAAATAGAACCAAAATACTTCATCCCAAAAGCACTGAAGACATAACTATGAGATAAAACATTAACATATCAACTTGCAGACTGCTTCAATACATGAAGCTAAAATTGAGGCACTGCACAAACATTGAGAGCACATTCACCAAACTGCAGGAGCAGAAACATCAATGCAGAGAAATGTGGAGCACTTTCTGAACTAGTCCAAACAACTAACAAGGTTGACAACATACTGCACAAATAGCTGAAACCTCCTCGACAACATTGGTGACTTGAAAAGAGAAGAGTGCAACATCCAAAAAACACAAACACTAAATCCCAAATTGCAATACCATATCTTCAACAAAAAAGGAATGTTGAGCATTCTCTCAACCATCCTTCAAAGCATCTTGAAACATAAAATTTCACCAACTTGTAGAGACTAGAACTTCCTTGTAGCAACACACACTCCCTCAGGAACAATAGGAAAGAACATACACCATACTATAGATCATCAATAACAACACTCCACCATCAAGATTACTTCTAATCCTCATCTTAATATATCATCATGATAATATCTTTGTTGATAGCAACCATACTCAATACATCTTTCATTATCATCAGACAAGGAAAGAATCAAGTATCAAGATCAATATCAAGTATCAAAAGTGTGTCTTATATTCTTTTAGTGACAAGTATCAAGTATCAAGTGTCAAGTATCAAGTATCAAGTATCAAGTATCAAGTATCAAGTATCAAGTATCAGGATCAATATTATTTTACTGGTAGGATCAATATGATATTTAAAAAAGAGAGTAGTATGATATGATCAATACATGCTCTTGAACTATGTAAGGTCTAGGAAATGGTTGCATGTGGGCAACCTGTGGATGCTTATAAAATACCTCTATAAACTTTGTAAATTGAACAAAGTGTGTAGATAAGATTATCTAAAATATAAAACTAACTATCAAAGATAGTTATTTAATTACCTGAAAATATTGCAAGCCATTTAATGGTGAAAATGTAAACAAAAAATTAGGATGAAAATGGATATATTGTCTCTAGAAGCTTGCCTTGTTTGTTATGTGCACAAAATCTATATTATTGGCTTAGGATATATCCTTTATGACACACCATGTGATTATTCTCAAAAATATCAAAAAGGATCTCTCACAAGGGTGGAATTCAAAATGAAATTTCACTTTTGATTATTCACCTTATTACATATATAACCCTAGTATTCCTCTTTACCTTTTCACCCCTACTAATATTAGATTCCCCATTCTCGAGATCTAATGTTCTTACATACAAGGACACTATTTTTGGCTACATTATATGAAATACACATATTTTTATAGGTACTTTTATTATGGTGCATTTATTACCATAATTATCAAGATGATATTTATGAGACAATTACCTACAATCAATTGACATTCAAATCATATGATAATTATTTATTTTTTATAATATCTATCTACCAACATATATATATGTATACTATTTACACATGTGTCAATTATTCTATGCTTAATCCACATACCGTTTGTCATTTTGTTCCTACATGATTTGTTTTGCTATTGGGGCCAACATTAGGGACATCTTCTCACCCCTTAATTTTATGTGCTTACATGAATAATATTAGATTTAAATTATTACTTTCTTGTTACAAAATGCATACTTTTGAAAATGACAATATGCTTTTACATTATATATTTGTAATCTTCTTATTATTATATTATAATATTTATAAGATTATTATTATGTTAATTTTTATATTTGAGAATGAACATTGTTATTATACTTTTTAAATATTTTTTATAGTAGTATATTTCTTGAAATAATTAATATAATATTATTATACATTACAATAAGTATTTATTACAAGTTTATTTATTTTATTTATTTTTTATTTTTTATTTTTTTAGACTCACGAGGAATTGGGTATACGACCCTATAAATTCTGAGTGCTCTAGTAAACTTTTAGATTGACCAGTGTGCTGGGACATGCCTCCAGCACCAGGGGTGGGGAGACTAGAACTTGTGACCAACCTCCTGCTATAGGAAAGGTTTAGCCAACCAGCTAGGGCCCCAACCCCAAGTTTATTTTCAATTATATATATATATATATATATTTAAGGGGTAAACATTTTTTATCCGAAACTATGAACTGATGAGGCCACAAACGAGGGACCTCATCCCCAATATAGCCACTCAACAATACCACCGCAATGGGGTTTGAAGCTTGGTGGCAAGAACAACCACACCACCTTTAAACCATCACACCATCGACAATTTTATACACACACACACACACACACACACATATATATATATATTTGTGTGTGTGTGTGTGTGTTAAAAATTTATCTATCCTATTAAATTATTAGACCATTATATTTAAAAAAATGATAAAAAAAATAATTTTAATTTAATAATAATTAGAGTATAAATATTTCTTTTCAATAGAATATATATCCTATTAAATTATTAGAACATTATATTTAAAAAATTAATAAAAAATAATTTTAATTTAATAATAATTAAAATATAATTTTATGTCGGTATTGGCATGGTGTGATGGTTTATTGGTGGCATTGTTGTTCTTGCCACCAAGGTTCAAACCCCGTTGGGGTGTTATTGTTGAATGGTTGTATCCGATTCATAGCTCCGGTCAAAAGCATTTACCCCTTGAATAAAATAAAATATAATTTTATAATTTAATTTTAAGTTGAAATAGATTATTCCCTAAGACTATGCCACCTACTTAGCTTTTCAATACAAGTTTAGAGATTTTATTATTTTTTAATTATTATGAATTATTTATTATATGTGACTGTTTTATTATTGTTTTATTGTTCATTGAGTTGGTTACTATTGTTTTATTATTAAGGTTTAAAGTACTTTTTGACCCATGCACTGGTGAGCTCACAAACAAGGGACCTCATCCCCAAATTAAACATCCAACAATAACATCCCAGTGGGGTTTGTTTTAGTGTTCATTGAGTTTGTTACTATTGTTTTATTATTAAGGTAAGTGCTTTTTGACCCATGAACCAGTGAGGTCACAAACTAGGGACCTCATTCCTAAATTAAACATCCAACAATAACACCCCAGTGGAATTTGGACCTTGATGGCAAGAACAACACCACAACAACTTAACTAACACATTATGTCACTATTGGCATTAAGGTAAGTATTTAATAATAATATAAAAAATATATTTTATTTATTTATTTTAAATGTATAATCTAAACATTATTATAGAAATACGACAATGGGATCCTCCAATTGAAAATAATTAGTCAGAGGAAATTACACTTTGATCTCATGTTGATAATTAAAATCATTTTTCATTTTTTATTTGTTTAGTTGAAATAGATAGAGCAGTAGAAGATGACATATAGTGTAAACTTGCCATTACCAAACTTCAAATGCTACCCACTCTCATCCAAGTTCTCAATAAAACAACTTTAGAGTAAATTCTGAGATCATATGCACAATGTTCTTGAGAAAAAATGTTGAGCGATGTATATCTAACCTATGTAGCTAAAAATAGTTGCTACATGAAAGCTTTGTTCTCTAAATCACATATTTCATTTTGGAATCTAAGCAAATCAATCATACTTTATTATTTTTTACACATATATTTAATCATTTCTCAGATAATGAGGATGGATTGGATTTCAGTTTTGAGATCATATTGAGCATGGAATTTATCTGCTTCATAGTTCAAGATTAATGATGCTTAGTTATTTTTGTTTAATATAAATTAACTTTTTTGAAGTAGTACTATCATATTATAATAACTCCATTTTATTTTATAACTTTATATATATATATATATTTTTTTAATTTCTATATCTTCTTTCAATAATACTTGTTGGTACATTTTTAAATTTACATGTATGTTCAATAGAAATGTTTTATTGATCAATAATAAGATCAAAATCAAAATACATTATGAATTTGCAATTGTTGTAGTAAAGCAGTTCCATAAGCCACATCATCTATTTTTTATTTTTTTTTAAAGTTCCACAGAATCAAGAACTAGCATAACATATTTACCAAGTTTAATAGAACTTATTTTAGGGTTTACTCTAAGAATTATTGATCACCAACATCAAATTAGTAGATATATGTTGGATGTTGTGGTTGTGTTGCTGATATGTGGTTGTTATTGATGTCAACACTATTAGCATTAGTTCATTTGAAGCTATATATGTCAAGGATATTGAGAAAATTGTAAAGGAATGAGTTGTAGGTTGTCAGTGGTGAAGTGAAGTTCAGTGTAGCTGACATACTGGCGGTATGTTCTATACGTTGATGATCAAAGGTTGTAGACTAAAGGGTTTTTTTTTTAGTGTATCTAGTTTATCCACGTCGAGTTTCAGAGATCTGCGTGAAGATTTGATCGAGTTATGAAGATTTTCATTTTGACAGTTTTTTTGTTTCTTCAGTTGGTGTTCTTGATTGAAGATGAGGCTATTTCAATTAGTTCAGTTGCTGCAGATGCTTCTCTATTGGTTCATGTTGTTTGTGGATGCTTCTAGATCATGCTCTATCTTTGTTGCATGTCCGCATTGATCGTTGTGCTCGTGGTTGGAAATTTTCTCTTGTGTGTTCATGTTTTTCTTGTTCTAGGCCGACAAGGTGTTGAAGCGTGTAGTGGATCTTTGAGGAGAAATTAATTGAAGTGTTTTCATGTTGAAGATGTTGATTTGGGTCCTCACTAAGCTATGGCTGACCTTGGTTGATTCACATTGAAAATTATCTAATGTTTTGGGACGATAGTTTGCATTCATTTTATTATTTCTTTGTGGCTGACATGAAGGGATGAAATTTCTTGTTGTAGATATATAAGAGTGATTTGAAAGGTGTGAATGTATGCGAGTGGATGCCGAGTGTGTGTGTATGTGTGTATATCATTCAAAGGTAGAGTAGAGTGTGAAGAAGTGTGTAGAAGAGTGAAGAAGAGTAAAAAGTTATTTATGTGCTTAACTGGAACTATAATTAGGCATTAGCAGATGCTATTTTCTCAATTCAAAATCCAAATGGTTGTAATATGAATCTCTCTGTAAGATAGTGTGTCTTCCTTTGTAATTGAGTAGTGATCTCTAGGCAGTGTGCTTGAATGCATGTGCATTCCCCATATTTCATTTTCGTTATACTTTTAATAGGGTATAATCTTATGGATTGACCTCCATCGTGGTTTTTTTCCCTAACAGGGTTTCCATGTAAAAAATATTGGTGTTATGTTCATTTCTGATGTGTTGATGATTTATATTTTCATGGTTAATAATCATCTATGAGAATTAAGAGTGATAAATTGAATAATTTTTGAATTTATGTGACAACTGATCCACCCCCCCTCTTAGTTGTTTTCCCTTGTTTTGCCAACAATTGGTATCAGAGCAGGTTCCTTGGAAGAAGTTTAACAACTTAAGGTGATCCGAGATGGCAAGTTACAAGAAGGATAGTTTGAGATTTGATAGAACAAATTATTCTTTTTGGAAGACTCGAATGGAGTGCCATCTGAGATGCATTAATGAACCCTACTAGAGCATTACAAATAATATGTATATTATTCCACAAAATGGTCCTACTA
>VDFB02355812.1:0-13265 GCA_007258455.2 Sequoia sempervirens | reverse complement strand
TCAATCTTTGTGTTTTTATGAATATGTGGCAAGTTTCTACTTTTACATCAAGCTTCACCTAGTTTGCAATTCATCAATCATACTAATATCACATCATTTAGTCCATCATCCACAACAAAAGGGGACCGCCAAATCGCTGATCTAATTAGTTTTGGCCTTTCCTTGAGGACAACAATAGCCAAGTAGTCATTTTGATCATTTTTGTGTCCCCCAAATGTTAAAAGTGGAATGTCTAATTTAGTTTAGGTATCAGCCCTAGATCCCATTTCCTCGCCTTTCAACAACTATCCCAATAGCTTGCAAGTAGTTTATTTATGGAGAAAACACATACGAAGCACATATAAATAGTAGATTATAGGTTAGGTAAAGTACAAGTTTTGTGTGAGGTTTGAAATGAGTAGCTAAGAGGTGAAAGAACACAAAAAACCATCAACTTAAGGTAGTTGAGAATAAGGAAACTATGGACACATCTTCCAATATGATGAAGATTGGGTAGAAGGTGTTGAATGGGTTTGTTCCAAAGAAAATGGCTCAATAGAGGGCTAAGCTAAAGGCTGATCATAAGTTTTAATTAGTGGAAAAAGCCATAAAGATGATAGACAAATTGGATGCACTCTAGAGAGGAGACCAATACAAATTAAGGTGAAGAGAGCTAAACTAACAGAACAGTTTGGCACAAATACAACCATATTCTCAAGTAAGAAGGCTAGAGGATTTGATAGAATAGATGTTGGAGATGGAGCATAAATTTTCTGAAGGAGGAATTACAAACCCTAAAATTTCAAAGTTTGTAGAGAGGGAGACGATGCAACAAAAGGTTGGAGAGATTTCTAGGAGTGCATATAGTTTCAAGGAAAGACAAAAGTGTGCCTCAATGGTCTCCAAAATGAACATGTATAAGGTTGCACACCCAAGAGTGGAATCAGAGCATTTCTAGAGGATTGAAGCTAGGAGGTTTATGAATATGCAAGAGAAGAAACTAAAGGAATTAGGAAAAGGAGAAATATATCTTCCCTTAGTACAAGGTAATCATCCCAACTTTGGGAGGGAGTGTACATACATTACATGTGAGCTTGCACAAGCTAGAAGTACAAAGACATGGAGGAGCAATTATCATGCAAAGTGTAGGAGGGAATGAAGGGCGAGTTGGCATAGGAACTAGCCAAAGATGAAGGAATTGTAAGGGTGTTGAAAGACAATGACAAGAATTGGCCATAATCTATGAAAGGAGAAGATATCCTCATAGAGGATGAGGAAGAGAAGACAATGTGGGCATAATTTCACTGTAGGCATTGGAGGAAGCATGAGATAGTGCATGTTTAGGAGTTGACTACACCAATACAAAGGATAAGACTCAAATTATGTTATAGGAGAAAGATGAGAAGATGAGACCTATGATTTCTCATAGTCTTGTGTGCTATAGAAGGAAACAAGTGGAGCTAAGAGGAGAGAAGAAGATAAAGTAGTAGTACTTTGTAGACATGTCTCATTGGAGACATGTGATATAGAAAAGAGGCACAATATTATTGCAAAGAGGTACCTCAAGGAAGGCACAAAAAATGACGAAGCACAAGTGAATTGTATACCTTAGAGGAAGAAGGATAAGTTTGAGAGAAGGATGGTTCATTAACCAATCAAGAATAAGAACTTAAGACGATAAGATCAGGCATCTAAAAAATGTAAGTGCCTAGGGAAGGCTAAGATCATTTATCTAAATGGTCTAAGGGTGGTGCTACCACTTGTTCTTACTTATCAAGGACTCATATTCTTTGGTAGCTAGAGAGATTTATGTAGGGGCATCCCAAGTTAGAACAAGATCATGTAGTAGCCATATACTAGAGCATGCGTTTATGGGTTCTTAGAGCCTTGACACTTAGAAGGGTTGCACTAGGGAAGCCTCATTCCAAGGAATAAAGTGCATTGTTGAAATCACATAGAGATGGATAGGCATGATAGCCATGTAGGATCATAAAGAAGATGTGCAAGCGATGGCATACAAATGTGCAAATCCGTGCACATTAGATGGAGATTGTACAATGGGCACAAATATGGAGATCACACGCATGGAGTATGGCATGAAGAAAGATGAGTGTGCAATTATATGCATGAGGATATAAGGTAAAATGATCACTAGATTTGTGATAACGGTGTAGTTGTGCATGGTGGCAGGATTGAAAGGATGAAACAACAAGCCTAGACAATTAGTGGCCTTCGGCTACAAACCAATAAGATGGGTTAATAGCTACAAGAATTAGATCTTTGGGATTGTGATGTTAGAAGTGTCAACAAGATTGATAGACTATGTAGAGCCATAGGACAATTCTTGCAAGCTATAGGTTGTCGATTTAAAGAAAAAGGTGTTTGGGTGCTAGACAAATTGAGAGTGGGATTTTTGAAATCTTTAGTGGCACCCATATAATTCAAGGCAAAGAGTGGAGATTAAATTTTTGGGTCTGGAGACTCTAAGCTCCTTATCGGGGGAAGGCTCCCATAGTAGGTAGGTAATAGAAGACATAGAGAGAGGAGGGAATATTATTGAAAGGCTACCTACATGTGGACCTTTATATGCAAGAGTAGAGGAGCTTGTTGTATAAAAGGGCCTAGCCCGTGTATAGGTAACCATGCCTTCATGCTCATGAGAATAATCTTTTATTTTATTTTGTGAATTGTGTATCTATTATGCGTGAGAGTAGATCTTAAGCCATCTAACCTCACATCCTTTCATTGGAATCTCTGATCATTTATTTACATCAATATGATAAAATATTTATACAATAATACCATTATCTTTTCATATTGATGGATATAAGATATTTAATTTTAACTTTTTAATTTTAATATTATGAAAATTAGAAAATCATAACTAATACATTCTCTAACCCTTCTTTTCATTTTTGAATATTTAAAAATACAAACATATTTACTAAACTTGTAGTTGAAACATTTTATGAATGTTCAATTGCTTGTTCTTAGCTCCATCTTTTAGTAGGTTAGTGCTATCCTTATAAAAGGGAGGATAATCTTATTTTTGTTATTAATATAGATTTTTTCTTTATTAATTGTAACTATGAGTTGGATTTGTATGTTAATGCTACAATTATGCCACATATCTTTGTCTGGGTAATATAAAAGATTAATGGCATGGAGTGACAAGGAGGACCTAGGATTACAAGAATGGATATGTTTGTCATACTTAGTATAGATTTGAATGTGAAACCATTTTATAGATTTGAATGGCAAACCATTTGTCACCTAAATCTGATGTAGTTGTGTCGTACTGATAAGTGGAATGGGTCGGAAAGGTAAAAGCCTTCACTAATTGCTAAAACCTATGGATTGGTAGTTTAAATGTTTCTGACTGTCAAGGTTCCTTTCATTCTCCAATTCATTGATGCGTTCTTATGTAATCCTCTAGACTGGGAGAATTATATATTTTTTGTTACTTTTTTGAACAATAATTCCAACTAACAGAAAATATTTTCAATCTTTACAATGTTAGCAAATTTTACTCATGCTAGCGAGAATTAACTTCTTATGTGGGGGTGTGGAGATCTTCGCTACTCAAGAATTTGAGATATTGGTTAAATTAAAAAAAATATATAGGTTTGTGTGGTTCTTTGTCATTTTGCTTCCTCCAACGCTCTTGGGTGAGTTTTCTGCCCGTTGTTCTGCAAAGAAAATGCTCTCTAGATAGACAGAATTCCACCATTTTTACAAGATTTCAGTATGGCCAGGGTTAAAAAGGCTGCCAGAGCCAAACCCGGAATTCTTCCTGAGCCTGAAAACCAGGAAGAAGAAGAAAGAAGAGGAGGAAGAGGAAGCGAAAGAGAAAGATAAAGGGGAGGAAAAAGGGAAAAACATTCAGGGGAAGGAAAAGGAGAAGGCCAAGGCAGAGAAGGAAGAGGAAGAGGAAGCGAAAGAGAAAGCAGAAGAAGAGAAAGAGAAAGAGGAGGAGAAAGGAAAACACATTCAGGAGAAGGGAGAGGAGGAGGAAGAGGAAGAAGTAGAGGAAATGGTAGGAGGAGGAGGAGGAGGAGGGAGAGGAAGAGGTAGAGGAAATGGTGGAATGAAATGATGGAGGTGGAAGAGGAAGAGGAGGAGGAGGAGGAGGGAGAGGAAGAGGTAGAGGAAATGGTGGAGGTGGAAGAGGAAGAAGTAGGGGAAATGGTGGAGCTGGAAGAGGAAGAGGTAGAGGAAATGGTGGAGCTGGAAGAGGAGGAGGGAGGAGGAGGAGGAGATGATGATGTTGATGATGATGATGATGATGGAGGATGAAATGATGGAGGTGGAAGAGGAAAAAGATGCTGCAAGCACAGAAGAGGAAGAAGATGCTACAAGCACAGAAGAGGAAGAAGATGAAGAGGAAGAGGAAGAAGATGAAGAGGAAGAGGATGCTGCAAGCACAAATTCTGTAGACCAAAGCCAGAAAAGCGAGGAACAGATTAAGGATAATGTAGATGAATTTAGAGCCCAGCTGGATGAACTGGGGCTAAGAATTGTGCACATCAGAGGAGATGGCAACTGTTTGTTCAGAGCTTTGTCAGATCAGCTGTATGGTGACCAAGAATCATATGCAGAGTGTCGTGAGAGAGTGGTGGAATACTTGGTTGAACATCCAGAAGAGTTTGCAGGTTTCTTCACTGAAGGAGACGCTGGGAGTTTTGAAGAATATTGTACAAAAATGTCTCAAGATGCAGCATGGGGTGGTAACTTGGAGCTTCAGGCAGCTTCAAAGGTCTTCTGCTTTAATATTCGTGTCTACTGGTTTGATCAAGGACGATTATTAGTTTCTGACATAAACAATTTTAATGATGGAGATGCTGTCTTCTTGTCATATCACAATGGCACCCACTACAATAGCCTGCACACCAAAGATTATGATTCTTCCAAAGATGAAGAGAGAACGGCTTACAAAAGAAAAGGAAAAATGAAGGATTCAGAGGAGCAAGATGATGATTGTACAGGGGATAGTGGAATTAGATCTGTGCTGCAACTGGTGGATGGTGATACAACTGATACAACTGCTACAAGAACTAACTTCAACAATGGCTGCAGCCGAGAATGATGAAGGGGCGGTCGATAGCTCACCCAATATGATCAATGATCCCCAATGAAGTTCAAGAAAGAAAAAAATATACCCTGAAGGAAAGAAAGACTAGAGGGGTGATGAGGATAAGGGCAAGCCTATTAACGTCGAGAACAATAGCCACAGCAGCAAAGAGGGCCCAGGCTAACAAAGCTGGAAACCTTCTAACAAATCAACTGGATTCAGAGCACCCATAGCAGATTTGCTGGAAGCTCTTCTTGGTATATAATGGAAGGCAAGACTGATACTATATTTAATTTTGAGCAACTTAATGGTGTATGATACGGTATATTCAAAATTGCTGATGGAGCTCACCTTTCTTGCATTTAAAACAATTCTTGAATATGTTTTCGTTTAAACCTAGAGAATTTGTCAAGATATTCAAATCCTTGTCTGCTCTATATTTAGCAATAAAGGAGTTTCCAATTTGATTTATTCCATAAGATCGGAAGATTGAAACATTAAAAGTTGTCTGGTACAGTAACAATCTGATTGACCAGAGATATTGGTTTTATCGTGAGAATTTCTCCAAGACATTCAACTCCCTGCCGGTTCTATCCAGCAAGAAAAGAGATTTTTCTTTCATTCTTTGAACACATTGTTACTCATTCTGATTTAACCCATTAGATGCGAAGATTGAACCAAAGGAGTTTTGGTGCAGTAGCAATCTGATTGACAAGAGATATACTGCAATTTCTCAAAAATGTATCCTTCTTGGCTTTGTTTCTTTTGAAGATTGATCTTGATAACTTGCTGATTTAATAAAAAATTTAACTGGTCGCTCCTTTTTAATATTATGAGATGTTATTCAACCATCAGAGTTTTTATTATTTCTGAGTGGCTACATGATTTACCATCATTTAATTTTCATGTTTTGGATTATCATTAATACAAAACCAAATGATATACACGGCTCTCTTAAATATTTCTTCACCTTCAAATGATATACATGGCATATAAAGAACTTACGTTAGTTATTTCTCTCATGGCTATCTTTTAAATATGAAAACGTACGAATCGAATAACCTAAAACAATCTCGTTATAGAGGTTTTTGAATTTTCTTTTCAAAGATGCACAATTTTTTTGGAAATGTTTATTTTTAATGATTAAGTTGAGCGTTTTATTGTACCTTCACCCATAAAATCTATTACTATTTAAATTTTAACATTAATTTTGTGTACATCTATTGTGATATCTTACACTTTCAATTTATCAAAGAAAATACAATGATATCCAAGTGATCCCTTATCTAAATCACTTGACTCTTTATCAATGAAAATATAATTAATCTAAGTTGACATTTTGCACCTTCCATCACTCAAGAACAAAGAAACATACAAAAAAGTTTCATGCACAAGGCTGTAATATCTACCTTAGGTTGCTATTATTTAAAAATAATAAAAATTCATTACACCTAAACACCATCTTAATTCACCAAGCATCGGCTTTCCAATTTAGAAGTGCTAGTTTCATAACCTTATCAAACCATAGTAATGGAAACAATTCTATGTAATAGCTCACATTCTTTCCCTAAATAAAACAATCTCTATATATCATGACAATTTCCTAAACCTAAACCTATTCCTTGAGGGTTCATTTGAAAGGCATTGCCTACATATCTCTCTTTTGGAAATTAGAGGATTTGTAGTTTGCATGCCAAAAAATATAAATAATTCACTCACACAATTGGAAAGAGATTTATGAGATCTCTTTTAAAACACAACCACTAATTGAGCTTAAGCTTTGAAATTCAGTCCATATAATGTTCAACATATCCTAGATAGATGTTAGTACACTATCAACAAGAAGTAGGAACATAAAAGCACATAGACATCTAGCTCATACATGCATCACATGTACACATACAAATAAACTCAAGTAGATACATAGTGTGACTAGCTCATACACACATCACATGCACACATAATGGCTAATTGATAAAAATGGATGTAACCTTATTGTAGGAATCTTCTCCTTTACTTGATTCACTAAATCCTAAGCACTTAATTGAGTTAGAAAGAGGAATGGTGGTGTGTCCCATACTACACCATAGGTTCCATTTTTTTCCTAGTTCACTAATAGTTGTGATGATGAACTAGAATTAGTACTACTTGTCATCATCGACAAGGGCATAAGTGTAATAACACACAAAATATGAGGCCGTTAATAAGATTTTTTATAGCCTACTAAGCCTTTTGAGTCAATGGCTCTTAACATAGATATAACCTCCATGATACTAGGGGAAATTGGTCCAACATGGCATGGGGTAGCTCCTAGCATCTGTCACCTACATGATATTGGTGAAAACCAAGAAAGCCTTATCATATCATGGGTAGCTCCTAGCATCCTTCACCTACATGCTATTGTTGAAAGATGACTAATTTCTAAGATACGATGGTTAGCTCTTGGCATCGATCACTTGCATGCTACTAGTAGCAACTAGCTAAATTATATTTGTATTACACTCAATTTGACATGTGGGATCATCTTATAGCCAAGTAAATATAATCAATATATCTTAAGAATTCTCAAATCTTAGATTGCTTGACCTAGTTACATACCACATAGAGTGATCTATTTATTTATACACATGCTCCTATAGGTTTTGAAAATTCAATTATCAATCCATAAATAACACATTGTTCAACTCACAAGAGTTGGATTCTATCCAATCAAATATAAATAAATAAATACATAATTATAAAGTAAGAAATATCAAGACCATCTTTTCCATTAACTTTCTCATAATTGCATAAGAAATATAAGTTGAGAAAGGAAGGAAAAGCTCTATAATAGTCAAAATGTTATTATGAATATGAAAGTTCTTTATGGATATAACTAAGAAGACTCTTGTGGTTTTAAGTCATGCCTCCATAGATCATCGACTATTTTGAATCCCATATTTTTATATATTCACATCAAATATAGACCATGATGACCATGCCTCTAAAATTCCATCCAAGATTAGAGTAAATTTTTTAAATCCAAACAAAAGAAACCTCATAGTAGATAATTTTGATGATGATGGATTTACTTTTATTGGATTAGACCTATATAATAGTGACATATCAATTAGAAAGGTGAGTTCACAATTGTCTAATATAAATTTTAGCCTCAAGTTGAAGTATACTAAAGAGGGAGGGTTGATCAAGTTTAGGAACAACCCCAAACTCTAGAACTATTCCTTAAAAATCTCCCCTATAGACTTGGGTCAGAAGGGTTCCCTTTGCCCAAGGATAGTATAAATACCTACTCTTTAAAATGGGGTTGAAGTCATATGTGGTTCCACTCATACCTTAATCTCTCAAGGAGGTTACACTATATTTCATAAACCCAAAGCAAAATATCTCAACCACATAATCCTTGAAGTTAAAGTTAGAGATTCAATTTTCTCTACTACAATTCGAAGTATATCTATCTATTTGCATATAAGGTTACACAATCCTGTAAGATATAAAATGGTTCTAGCTAGGGTTTAGAACCTAGGACAACAAAATTTCTATACTTCACATTCAAGGAAACCCTAGAGATCTCAATCCAATGAAGAAATATAAATTGTCAGGTGAGTTCACAATTGTCTAATATAAATTTTAGCCTCAAGTTGAAGTATACTAAAGAGGGAGGGTTGATCAAGTTTAGGAACAACCCCAAACTCTAGAGCTATTCCTTAAAAACCTCCCCTATAGACTTGGGTCACAAGGGTACCCTTTTCCCAAGGATAGTATAAATAGCTACTCTTTAAAATGGGATTGAAGTCATATGTGGTTCCACTCATACCTTAATCTCTCAAGGAGGTTACACTATATTTTATAAACCCAAAGAAAAATATCTCAACCACATAATCCTCAAAGCTAAATTTAGAGATTCAATTTTCTCTACTACAATTCTAAGTATATCTATCTATTTGCAAATAAGTTTACACAATCCTATAATATATAAAATGGTTGTCACTAGGGTTTAGGACCTAGGACAACAAACTTTCTATACTTCACATTCAAGGAAACCCTAGAGATCACAATCCAATGAAGAAAGGGGGAAAAAAATCTGACAATAGGGTTGTCCTAGCGTTTGATTATAAACTGAGGGGTTCACCACCAAGCTAGGGCTTGGAAAGACTAATGAAATACAAGATCAAATGTTGAAACCTAGTGATGCATGAAACTTGAATGAATGACCTAGAAATACATATAAATCAAAACTTGTAAAGGTTGTAAATTAGAAGTGTGCACCTAGAAACCTATAGAGGCTTGAATGAGGACTTGAAATGCTGAAAACACTGATTTTGAGGTTGACTAAGACTCATATGCTAGTCTAGACGATTTAGTCCCAGACTGGGTTTTATGTGCCAAAATTGGAATCTGATAGTGCTGATTCTGAATCTCCAGAAACCCTAAAAATTGGTTGTATTGGGACTCATACGCCTAAGGTGGCATATTAGTTCTAGTGTGATTTTTTAGAAGGTTAAGGTCTAATTCTTCTCTCCAATCTCTTCTGTCTCTGCCACACTTAGTTTTCAAATTTGAAACCCTGATTTTGAACCTGTAGATGAATTTTGTTAAGATAGCAATATTGCAAATGAGGGGACAACTCCAACAACTTTCTCCAAGCTTGTAACCTAATCTTCAAGGGGTCTTCAAGCTCCAAGACACCTAGACCTACAATCACACATGTAGAGAGAGAAAAACTTGTTGATTTGTTAGTAAATGGGGGTTTGCCTTGGTCAAACCCCTTTGAGGTAATTAAACCAATTGATGAGATAATGAAATAAGGATATGAAAAATGAAACATGGAACATGAAACATGAAAAATGATACATTGAATGATGTCTTGTAAATCAACAACCTAACATGAAGTGGCCAGGAAGGATGTGGATCTAGATCTTAAAAATAAGTGTGGAACAATGCTTGATCTTGGATCTTGAATGCAACATCACAACACTAGCTCACCGACATGCTTGATGCTTGATAACCTTAACATGATGATGGATCTTGGATTGCTATAATAATTGATGAAGAAATCCATCCTTGAATGAAGTAGAAATGCTCTTGTAAACTCTCTTGATGATCTTCTGAAGTCTTGGAATGGTTAACTCTTGATTGCTTGACTTGATATCATGCAGGCTTATATCAAATGATGATTTGAAACCTCATTTATATAGGAAATCCATTTAATATCCCATTTAATAGATCCCACAAGCCAACATTCATAAAATTTGAATTTAAAACCCTTATTTCCCGCTCAAAACTCAAAAAAGGATCCAAATGGGAATCATATGCCATCTGTGGTGTATGGGTCCCACCAGGGTGGGTCTCATCTGCCCAAGGTGGTGTATGGGTCCCATAGGGCCTTTTCAAAGAGAGAAAGTGTCGAGGAGATGAGAAATTAAGTCTATTTGTTGATCTTATTGGGTTTTTGATTGAAATATGCCTCAGGATGCATAATAAAGTGTCCTAATGGCCTATTAATGATGGTATAAAGGTTATAAATGCAAGAGGGCTCAAAAATTCAATGCAAAAGTGTTAATAAATACACTTTACAACATTAAATTAAGGCAAAATTAGGTCTATTTATCTTAAAAGGGCCCTAAATCCAATGTTAATGTGTACAACACATTACAACACTATATTAAGGAAGTATTAGGTCCAAGGGCCCTAAATTTAATGTGAAGGTGTACATAAATACAATTTACAACATTAAATCAAGGTAAAGTTAGGTTTATTTAGCTTAAAAGGGCCCTAAATCTAATTTGAATGTGGAAAACACATTACAACACTAGATCAAGGCAACATTAGGTTCATTTTAAGGTTAATCATTCCAAAATTAAGTGTGAAAATGTGAACGATGACATTTTTTGATACTACAAATCCCACATAGCATGAAATACTAAGTCCACCTGTATTACATACATCTCAATTCTTTCAGACTCAATACTATTATTATCAATTCAATAATGTTAAAACAATAGATGTCATCATGTGTATTGAAAATGTTACTCACTAATTCAATAATTTTAAAACCAAGCTAAAGAAAATCTAACAAAATATGCTAAGACCTCAAACTAGACCTTACCACCATTATTATTCATAATTCAAAATAAAATTCAAAAACTTACAGTGTCATATAATTAACACAAATGCTAGGTTTATTACTTATCAACAAGAAATTCTCTTTATTTGTGTAGCCATATTATGACCATTACTGTACAGCTCATAATCCTGATAAAATTGAAGTAATCATTGGTTCAAATCTTCACGCATACCCACTATGATAAATAGAGAGTCAAATTAGAACTTTACAACCCCCATTTAGATGTCCCACAAGATATGAAATGTCAAATTAGTTAATGCTAACATATATAATAATTATCTTATCATCCCATGCTAATAAGGGACATGGTTGTATGTATGTATGTATATGTGTGTGTACATATAAATATATATAAATATACACACACACATATGTTGGTTAACATATTTGTTACTATTTAATTGAATGTTGTAACTTTGTAATGCCCCACTTCAAGCAAAAGATGTATCAACAATTGGACAAATTATTTTTTTCTCCGCATAACTTTCCTCCAAATTTTAGAGGTATGAATCCCTCCTACATGATAAAATTTGGATTTTGTAGGGTATTCTTTTAACCAGAAAGCAGGAAAGGTAAGCTCAAGAAAAAACTAATTTTAAAAGAAAGATGAGGAAGAACTCATAGGTAGTTGCTTTTTAGATAATTTTAAGTACACATCTTTAATTAATAGAGTTTCATTCTAAAATAGTTATTAGCACATAGACTAAATTATTAACTGGGAAGCTTCTAGGGAAATTTTGACACTCAAATCTCCCTATATTTCCCATACTACTAACATAGAAAATGCATCATTTACCCACTTGAAATTCCTATAGCCATTTTCCAACTGGAGTTGGTAATAATACTCATATATTGGAGTATCTTCATTAGAATCCCCTTTAGTTCACAATCTTGGCTAACTCTCATGCTTGTAATGTCCTAAAATAAATATGAGGACATATTTCAAAATGTTTATTGACTTTGAATCAAATGTTATTTTCTTGTGGATATGATCACTAATAATTTCAGACCAATCAATAAACTGTTGCCCATGGAAAATACTTATGATGAAAATGTACATCCAAACTTCAAAATTATGAGCATGTTTATTGCCAATTAATCTTTGCAACAACACTAGGATGTCACCTATTTCATTTGCAAAATGTGGCTTCTTCAAATTATTGTTCAATTGAAACTTCCCCTTCTAAGAAATTGCCAGCCATTATTTCACTATCATGTTTTAATAGTGGTTTTTCTTCACTGTGAAATGTTGATATGAAAAAAAGGCGTTCATATCTACATATTCATTTCTATGAGGAAATTTAGCAAAGAATGAAATTATCCATATCAAGTTTTGCAATGACTTTATTGTCCTCTATCTTCACCTCCCTTGTCTAGTGTTCATAGTGATTGATGCATTCTAACACCAAATCTAGGCACTGAACCATGGCAGAAAAATTGGCAGCCTACAACAATTCACTTTCCATTAACCTCCGACTAATAGGGGATCTATTTTCCCCATTCATCCTTTCCCAAAAAGATTTTAGGTTGACATGTCCTAGCTTGGTGTCTCCCATTTTGTGTAGTGATCTCTCCAAAATAGAAAGGTGATCATATCCAATATATTTATACTTCATCTTCTTTGAAGTAATATCATAAAATACCTTAGCTAATTTTCTCAACAAACATATGACTATATCCAAAGGAATTTTAATTTTGAGAAAAGAATTGTGTACTTCACAATTATTCATGAAAATTCCCTTTCCTAACATGAATTCTTAACTTTAAACAAAAAACTAATGGAGGAAGTATGTACCTTTAAATCTGGTTAGAAGATTTTATACTACAAAGCCCAAAATTTTGTTCAACTTGTTCCTCACTCACACTTTCAATTATACTTTTCGATCTAGCATTCTCCTTGAAATTCTCTATGAAATAAACTCAAATTGGGAAAGAATCCTACTTTATAAGTGGATAATAAATCTTGTCTCTTTTAAAATCTACATTAATTGTGCCTTAAATGTTGGAACATGATAGCTTTCATTTCCTTCACACATACACCTTGTCCTCAAATTTTGTTCAGTCGAGAATTTGAAAGGTTTTCATAACTTG
>VDFB02355811.1:0-41534 GCA_007258455.2 Sequoia sempervirens | reverse complement strand
AAGTGTTTTTAAACAAACTTCAAACAAAACCTTATACACTGGAACTGCAAAACTGTGATTCAGAAAACATCATTTGAAACAAACCATTCTTTGACTTAAAAAATAGAAAAATCAAATAAACTAGCAAGAAACTGTTATATTTCCCTGTTCAGCACATCCACTGCTTATTTTGGTGCATTTACCACTTTTTCCAGTGCATACACCTACTATTATAGCGCATTCACTACTTTTTCCAGTGCATCCACCTTCTGTTACAACGCATCCACCATATTTACCAGCGCATCCCTTGCATTCTGTGGCACATTTACCAATTACTGTAGTGCATCCACCTGAAACTTTGGCGCATTTGAGCTATTCTATAGTACATACACCTAATTCTACAACGCATACCATCCTTTCTGTGGCACATCCAAGTAATGCTATAGCACATTTTCCTTTTAGCGCATACACTGACTGTTACGGTACATCCACCAAATTTATAACCAGAGAGCTGAATTTGACTCCTATCCGACATTTTGAAACTAGGGTTAGGGATCTTTTCCATAGGGAATTTCTTTCCTCATCCCAACATTGTTGTAAACTTGGGAAAACTAGCATTCGCAAGTGAAATCCTTTACCTAAGCTTTGATCAAACATCTAAAAGTGCCCAACCATCATCAAAATTCAAATTTGATCATCAAGTTGAGTTTCCCTATCAAGATTCACCATCCTTCATCCAGAAACAACACACTTTACATCAAATTTTATTACCTTAGTCCCATCAATAGGATTCATTATTCTATTCGACCTAGGTATTTCTTTGGAACTCCTAAACAACGATCAAAATTTAGCAAACCTTCATCACTTGCATGCCCATTTTAACAAGGTCTCAAAAGAAAAAACTTAAGCATAAGGAATTTGAACCTCAAAATACCATGGGTGAACTAGAGGAAAATCCCTTTCACAAAATTCCTCAAAATGAAACAGAAGAAATAACAAAGGAGGAAATAGAACAAGCAAACCAAGATCCCAAATTTCACAAATTCCTAGAAAGGATCTTTGAAAAGGATAGAGAAAAATACCTTCTAATGTTAGAAAACCAAGGGGTCAAATTACCAAGTGATTTTGATGTCAACAAATTGAAGGGAACTCCCAAGAAAACTAAAATTGAAACACCAAATACAGATCAAATGTCTGCTCTAACACATCAAATGAAGAACCTTTTGCTACAATCTTTAATATTGGTGTACATCGAGTTATGAATAGTCGGCTTGTGGATATCTTAACTCCTAATTAAGTCATGTTATCATTATTATATTATTATTTAGTTGGTTGGGTCGGCCTAGGTCTTATATAGGGGTGTCTAAGTCAGCCTAGATGATATCCTAGGCATAAATAGGTATATATAGGAGGTAGAGAGTCTCATTTCATCATCAAGTTGTGAAGTGTGTTCTCATTAGAGATATTTGGAGGTTTTCCCCCTTGAAGTGGCTTTTTATTCTCAGTCATTATAAAGTATTTGCAAAAAATTTCATATCATATTCTTCTTTTGTGCAAGTTATTCCATAACAAGTGGTATTAGAGCATGATCTTGGCAATCGAGAAGTGTTGTTTTTCTCAATTTTGAGGCGATTTTGGGAAGACACTTTCTATATTTTAAGCGATTTTTTTCTGATTTTTAAAGGGTTTTTGAAGAACATAGTAAAGAAGCTACAGTAAATATTTAATAAGAATTGGAGCATAATTAAGTGAATTATTTTAGAATTAGGGTTTCTACACAAGGTTTTTGGAATCTACATATCTTGCACATCTTGTTGAATTGGAGCTGATTTTTATTGGGTTTTGAGGAACAATGAAAGAGATTATAGTTAAAATTTGGGAGGAATTTTAGTATAAATAAGGATTTATTAAAAAAATAATTTCTTTCACAAATGACAAGGCTTGTAACAAGGGCAAAAGAATGTTGTCACCCAGAAGACTGGAGCAAGGATGGGGTAACACTAGAGGAGATATTACTCATAATGAGTAAATAAGTATACAAGAAAGACATTTCAATTAAGATGGATATGTGTGACCTAAGAGGAGATATATATCAATGATACTTAAGTACGCTATACCCTTTATGAATGAACTACAAGGAGGTCTCAACCAAGAACCAAAAGAAGAAGAAGAAGAAGAAGTAGAAGCATATGAAGAAGTAGAAGGAGAAGAAGCAAAAGTAAAAGAAGTAGAAGAAGAAGCAAAAGAAGAAGACGCATAAGAAGAAGAAGCATAAGAAGAAGAGGAGGAGGAGGAAGAAGAAGAAACAAAAGAAAAGGAAAAAGACAATGAAGAAGAAGAAGTGAAAGAAGAAGAAGAAGTTCCTAATCAAGCTATTCAACCAATGCAAGGGTACCATGTATTATTCCTCACATCTTCCTCTATGACACATCAAAAGGTTCAAGTAAAGGAAGAACACATTCATAGCCATCAAGAGCTTGATGCAAAGGGGAAGGCAACACTGGAGCTGAAGTTAATTTTCCGTACATGCATGAAGAAGCCGGGTGATATCAACAATTCCAAGTTAATTTCATTACAAGGAAATATTTTCTAATTGAAGATGCTACATGGGAGGATGAGGCAGTTCATTCAAAAAGAATCCAAACTTGGGATTAGCATTGAGGACAACAAGCTTTTGAAGAAGGGGGGCATGCTATACCCTTAATATTAGTGTACATCGGGTTATGAATAGTCAGCTTGTGGCTATCTTAACTCTTTATTAAGTTATATTATCATTAGAATATTATTATTTAGTTATTTAGGTTGGCCTAAGACTTATATAGGTGTGTCTAAGTTGGCCTAGTGATATCCTAGGCATAAATAGGTATATATAGGAGGTTGTGAGTCTTACTTCATCATCAAGTTGTAAAGTGTGTTCTCATTAGAGATATTTGGAGGTTTTCGCCCTCAAAGTGGCTTGTTATTCTCAGTCATTATCAAGTATTTGCAACATATTTCATATCATATTCTTCTATTGTGCAAGTTATTCCATAACAACCTTCAACAACAATTGCAAGACATACAAAGAGGGACTACCAAAAGATACTCGGTACAAGATATTTGTCCCTACCCTTTTGATAGGAATTTGAACATGATACCATTTTCACAAAATTGCGAGCTCCCAAAATATGACAAATACAACAGAAAATCTAACCCCATAGACCATGTGAGAGAATTTTGAACCATGAGTCTTGAGTTTTCTCATGAGGACACATACTTGATGAGAAATTTTCCTCACAACTTGGGAGGACATTGTATGAAATGGTTTTCAAAACTACAACCAGACATAAGATCCTTTGAAGAACTTGTCAACAAATTTATCACTCAATATTCATATAATATTTCACATGAGATAACCATGAAGGATATTTGTAATACCAAATAGAAACAAGGAGATTCCTTTCTCATATTCTTACAAAGGTGGAGAAGGTTATTCGCTTGATACACTTGTCCCATACCCGAAAAAGAAAAGATGGATATTCTTACAATGTCCCCTAGCTTTGAGAAGATGGTAGAAAATGGTGGCAAAATTGAAGAAGCTTTAGTCAAAATAGGGGTATTGAAAATTCACAATGAAGGATCAAACAATGCTACCTCTTCCAACCATCACAACAACAATGAGAAATCCAAATTTTGGACAAGAAACAAGAATGCCAATGATGGTGCCACCGAAACACATAATGCCAAACCAATCTTTAATCTATCAGGGACCGCAACCAAGACTGATCAAAACATCAATCAAGGCACTAATCAATATGTCAATCAACACAACAATCAAAACAACTATAATCAAAGTAATACCACGTCCAAACCTCCACCCTATCAAACACAATCAAACCATATAAAATTTACACCTTTGGGTCAATCACATGAATCTACATTGAGGGAACTTCTTGAAAATAACCTCATAACACTACCTGACACTTGAGGCTTTGAACGAAAAGTAAAATCGTCATGGTGGAATGATGCTTATTACTGTGAATTTCATTGGTGCAAAGGTCATCAAACAAATAGTTACATGCAATGAAACACAAGATACAAGATTTAATAGATGATAAAGTCATACAAATAGAAGGACCCCAAACAAATGCCGATCACAGAGCATTCAAAAATCCCTTACCAAATTATGAAAAAGGGGAGTCCTCTACAACACACAACAAGGGGAAAAACGTAAACTATGTCCATGATACTATCATCCTTTATATCTCAGCAGTGGAAGATAAAATGAATAACATTGAAACTAATGAAAACCAAGACATCATTGCAGTCAACAATCCAATTTATGATATTCCAATTGAACAAGAACAAGACATCATTACCATTGAAAATCAAATTAATGACATCAAACCAGATATAGCTGCAACTGATACTCAAATTAATGTCATTACAATTAATGGAAAATAAGACAACATGCCAGTAAATGCAACCACGAGAGCACAAGCCAAATATGTCCTAAAAGGGAGTTCATCTAAAACACCTGTTGCCTCATCCAATCAATATAACATAATGAACCAGTTACAAAAGATCCCCACACAAATATCAATATTGGAACTGCTCAAGATTTCACCCACCCACAAAGAGATTTTGGAAAAATCCATAGTGGACACAACAGTGCCAACAAATTTGGAAGTTTGTAAATTCAAAGCCATGGTGGAACACTTGACAACACCGCATTGCTTATCCTTTTCAAAAAATGATGATGTATCTATTTCTCATCCCCATAATACCACACTCCATATTGAAGTCCTAATTCATTAACATTGTGTCAAACATGTCCTAATAGATGGGGGAGCCAGCCTGAATATATGTACTTTAAAGCTTGTTCGTGCCTTAGGATTTTCTAAGAATGCAATAGATTCAAAGAAAAAAATTACAATAAAAGCATATGATGATGAGGAAAGATCTTCATAGGGATTGATTGTCTTACCTATTCAAGTAGGACTGATTGAAAAAGATGTAATTTTCCAAGTCTTGGACAAGGATTTGACCTACAATATACCATTGGGTCACCCATGGATCCATGAAATGCAAGTGGTCTCGTCAACATACCACCAATATTTAAAATTCCCTTGTGGTGGCCAGGAAATCACCATCTCAGCCGATTCTAATAGTCCTCAGTAGTGCAACACCCTAATATCTATCCAAGATATCTTTGTGCCTCATAATAGAGAAGCTTCCACTTCCATCCCTTCCAATGATCAAAGCTAATCAAGTTCCTCATCAAAACCGTCGGTCATTTCCTTAAATCATGAAGCTCAATCTAGTTCCATGTCTAAATAGTCTGAGAAAAGGGAATAAGTTGCTCCTTCTACGTCCTCAAATCATGAAGCCCAATTAAATGCCCTGTTGAAAAAATTTGAGGAAAAATTCCAAGTCATAGATAAAGGTGTGGGTGAATATTTCATTGAATGATCTCTATGCCTTTCACAACTCTCTTCCCCAAAGTCATATGGGAAACCCTCAACATCAAAACAACAACCATCACAACCAGTTACACTCTTTGATGGTCGGTTTGTAAAATTAGGCACCATAGTTGATGAAGTAGAAGACAAGGATGTTCTAAACTGGCTTTATAAGGATGAAGAAGAGTCCCAAACAACAACTGCAAATGTACAAATAACACAATATGGAAAAGGCTTCACTATTTTGGAAAAGATGGGATACGAGGGAAAAGGCCCTGTAGGAAAAAGAAAAGAAGGAATTGTAGAACCAATTCAACCCCTCCTAATCAATCCAAAAGAAAATATTGGGTTGGGTTATAAAGAGGAGACAAAAGAAGAGATAACCTAGAGAGTGGTTGAAAGAATCTTGCAATAACAAGCTAGTGATGATCATGAAACGGATTCCAATGAATATGAGTGGGATTCATTATCGGAAGAGTCTTGTCATGACAAGGACATTGATGTGGTACACAAGTATGCACCCCTACTTGAGGAGGGACAAGGTTCAGGTTCTAGACCGCTTGAAGTAGGATCACAACACATTGATGATTCCAACGAAGATGATTCAACTTAGAGTGAAATAGATAATTCAGAGGAAAGTTACCTTATAGAACTCAATTTTACTATTGGAAAAATCAAAGACATCACTATCAAGACTCTTACTATCTCCAACCTTAATGAGTCTGATGATTCCTTACCCCTAGTACATCTTGAACTCATAGATTGGGACTAGACTAAGCCATTCGATATCCCCACCTTTTCAAACGATGATTCCATCATCAATTTCCCTTGTTCCAATAATCTTGAAATAGATTCCACCATTGAATGTCATAACAAAGCTTCCAAATAGGGGAACTTGTCAAATATTTCAACTGCAAAATAAATAATACAAGAAATAGATTTGATGGTGAAAACCATTCAATGGTAGTGTCAGATCCAAAAAAAGTAAAAACAAAGAGCGCATCCAACAACAAAAACCTCTTTGAGGTGTTGAAGGATGGAAGATTTAACACCCTCCCAGAGAAATTTTAGGAAAGATCAAAGGTATTGATTGAACCCACATAGTATGTCAATATTGGCAGTGCAGAGACAATGAAGACTATTCATCTAGTGACATCCTTGACAGAACAAGAAAATCCAAGATTCCTCAAAATTTTCACAAAAAAAAAACAATTTTTCTTGGTCATATGCCGACATGCTAGGGATTGATCCATAACTCATCATGCATCACCTATCCTTAGCACTAGGAGTAAAACCAGTCAAGCAAAAACTAAGGAAAATGCATATGCATATTGCCCTCTTGGTAAAAGCAGAACTGAAGAAGTTGTTAGATGCAGGATTCATCAGACCCATTGACTATGTCGAGTGAATCTCCAATATTATACCAGTCTTAGAGCCTGATAACAACATTTGTATTTGTACAGATTTTTGAGATCTTAATAAGGCTTATCCTAAAGATGATTTTCCTCTACCTAACATAAACATCATAGTGGAATTAATGGTAGGACATGGCATGTTGTCACTTATGGATGGTTTTTCCAGTTATAATCAAATCAAGATAGCTCCAGAGGATCAAGATAATACAACCTTCATAATTCCATGGGGAACATTCTGTTGGAATGTCATGCCATTCAGATTGAAGAACACAGGAGCTACTTATCAGCGTGCCATGACAACAATTTTTCATGATATGATGCATACCTTCATGGAAAACTATGTGGAAAATATGTTAGCCAAATCATATACCAGAGAGGGACACTTAGAGATCTTAGACAACATCTTCACTAGACTGGAGAAATTCAATGTACAACTGAATCCAAAGAAATGTGTGCTTGGGGTGACTTCAGCCAAACTCTTGGGATATATAGTTTCAGAAAAAGGCATTGAGGTAGACCCGACAAAATTTAAATCTATCATGGAGATGCTGCCACCAAAAAACATCAGTCAGCTACAATCTCTGCAAGGGAGGTTCCAATCAATCCAAAAATTTATTTCACAACTGGTAGAAAAGACCCATCCTTTCATTCACTTGCTGCATAAAAATGTTTCTTTCCAATGGGACGAGAAATGAAAAGGAGCCTTCAACCAATTAAAACAATATCTAATGAGTCCACTTGTCTTAGTACCACTAGCAGAAGGAAAGCCACTCTTGTTATACATTGCAACAACTAAAATATCATTGGGAGCCTTGTTAGCACAAGAGGATTCAACAAGAAAAGAAAGGGAAATTTATTACATCAGCAGGACACTAAATGGCCATGGGATCAATTATACACCCATTGAAAAGGCTTGCTTGGCAGTAGTGTTCGCCACCCAACAAATATGACACTACATGCTAACTCATACCATCAAGTTAATAGCCAAAATAGATCCACTAAAATACCTCCTCAACAAAGCTAACCTAATTGGAAGACTGGCCAAGTGGGCTATGATACTAAGTGAATTTGACATTCAATATGTGGATATGAAAGCAATAAAAGGACAAGCAATCACCAACCAGTTAGCTCAAGTGCCTCTACCAGATGATCATCCTTTACACATTGAATTTCTAGATGTTGATGTCCTCACCTTGACTACAAAACAATGGACATTATACTTTGATGGATCACACACACAACATGGATGAAGAGCAGGAATCCTATTTTTCACTCCACAAGGAAATACCATGTGATGTCCCCATCCTAGTCAGTGCAGCTGGATATGTGGTTAGCCTATTATTTCGATCCTCGTAGGCTGACAAATGTGTGCAGAGGATCATCTGAGGTAGGTACCCAGTGTTTTGGAGCTTCATTGTTGCAGTTGTTTCAGGTTGGGCCTTCGCAGAATCCTTCAGAGTAGTTTTTCAGAGACTTTCTATTTTTAGAAAGTCAGACAGGCGGAAGCTGCTATTTTGGGCAGGGTACCTGGTTCAGCTGTTTAGCTCAGAGTCGACCCAGTTCATTAGTTTGTCGGTCAAATGGAGGAATAATGGTGTATTTAATGGTTTAATGAATAATTAATGTTTTTGACTTTATATTAAAGTCACTTTATTAATTATTTAAATATTTAATTAAAAGGGCGTATTATAAAGTATTTATTATACTTTATAATAAAGTGATGATATTTGATATAATGAATAATTATTATTCATTAATGAGACGCCAATTAATTATTATTTCTCCTAAGTCTTAAGGGCGAATTTAATCATTTAATTAAATGATTATTAAAAAGAGTCATTGGGTCGAATTTTTCAAGGAAGCTATATATTCACAGGAAAGAGACAAATTGAACCCTTATGATTTGATTATTCAATTTGTCTTCTATTTTCTCTGAGCATTGAAGTTTGCAAAACCTAGGGTTTCAGCAGACGAACAATTTTGGAGAACAATACCTCTTCAGAATCTGGCATACTGAGACTGTGCAATACCAGTTGAAGATTGTCTACTCGGTGACTTCATTCAGAAGTTGCAGTTGATCATATTGAATCAATTTCAGGAAGGACATTCAGAGATACTTCATTAGTTAATAGGGGTGACCTATCAGATATTGTTTTAACAGAGATCTGGCATCCTTTTCATTGGGCCGTACTATATTCATTGCTGCTGCTGGTATAGGCTGTACTACTGCTGGAAGGCCGTACTTTTCATTTTCCAGTGAAACATCTTCAGATCTCAGCTTCTGTGAGTTGGATTTGGTGTGCCTAGGGTTTACAGAGATCCAGTATTGATTTTTAGAGACCAGAGACTCATTTACTCATTCAGCTGTACCATTCTACTCTGTTATTTTGGCGCCTGCAAGAAAAAATTAGGTTCTTTAGAAATAAATTCATATTTCATTCATATGTACAACTTTTACATTGTTTGTGCTATGGAAATTTAATAAATACATGCGCCTACCTTCTCTAAGCATTATCAAAGATTATTTAGCATCTTTTGATTTATTATGAATTTTTAAGCAATTTAGATCAAAATTGCAGCTTCTTGTTTATCATCAAAAAAACCACAAAAAAATACGAAACACACAAAACTCTCAAAAAAATAGCATTTTAGTTAGGGTTTCGGGGTTGAGAATCACCTGGATTCTTACATACCATACCAAAATCATACAGATTGATGTTTCCTTGTACCAACAACAGGGCAGAGTATGAAGCATTAATCATTGACATTAAAACAACTATAGAATGGAAAATCCTTGAATTACAAGTATATGGAGATTCTCAGTTGGTCATTAACCAAGTCAATGATGATTATCAAACAAAGGATGACAAACTAATGCCCTACAAAAGAATGATTGTTGATCTTAAGAAATACTTTGTGAATAAAAAATTTGAATAGATATCAAGAGTGGACAATAAAGCTATCGATGCCATGGCTACTATTGCTTGTTTGTTACGAATTCTGGAGAAAAGAAGCCATTAAGAGTTCATGGTGGAACAATTGTTTTCCCCTACTTATGACGATATCGAGTCCCAAGTTATCTGTCACCTAGTTGATGCCAATACCCCAATCTATGGTGAAATTTATACCTATCTAAAAGATAACACCCTTCCACCCAACCTGTGTTGAAATCAAAAATGAAATTTCCTTCGCCAAGCTGCCCGACATACTCTTATTGTGGATGTACTATACTGACGAGGTCTTGACAGAACTCTCCTCCAATGTTTAGAATGTGATGAGTTTGAAACGACTTTACGAGAAGTTCATGAGGGTGTTTGTGGAACTCATTCAAGCGGTTTAACCTTAGCCAAGAAACTCCTTCATTTAGGGTATTACTGGCCAAACATGGAGAAGAAGTCTTTTCAGTTCATCAAGAAATGTTAAAAATGTCAGATACATGGCAACCTCATTCATGCACCAGCATAAGAACTTCAACCATTCACTTCAACATGGCCCTTTTGTCAGTGGGGATTGGATCTTGTTGGTAAAATTCATCCATCTTCGTCAAATGGACACAAGTTTATCATCACAACCACAAAATACTTCACGAAGTGGATTGAAGTTGTTCCTCTAATCACCATCACAAGAAATAAAATTTCATCCTTCATCCTCAATTACATCATCTGTCGGTATGACATCCCTCAATCCATTGTTACTAACAATGGAAGACCGTTCAAAAATCATGAAATGTAAGAATTGTGTGAGAAGTTCAATATCAAACATCACTTCTCTACACCATATTACTCTCAGGGAAACAGTCAAGCAAAGGCCTCCAACAAAACTATTTTGAAAATATTGAAGAAAATGGTCAACGATGCTGGACACGATTGGAACATCCAATTAAACCCTTCTCTATGGGCGTATTGCACCAATATTCACACACCAACATGAGCCATACCATATGCTCTTGTGTATTGGTTTGAGGCCATTGTACCCATTGAGGTTGAATTACCATCACTCAAGGTTTCATTGAAGGGTATCATTTTTGGTGAGGACTACCGGGTATCTAGATTGCAAGAGCTGCAACTATTGGATAAACGACACCAACATGCAATGAACCACCTGAAAGCCTACCAACAACAAATGTCTAGAAGTTATAATCATAAGGTCAAACCAAGAAAATTTCAAGTTGGTGACTTGGTATTGAAGGAGAACTCGCACAACTAGCAGGATAGGGAGAAGAAGGGAAAGTTTGAACTGAATTGGTTGGGTGCCTTTGTCATTGTGTTGGTCTATGGTTTAGAAGCATACCATCTATCCACACCAGAAGGTGACCTATTTGAAGATCCCATGAACAACCTCCATCTCAAGAAATTCTACACATGATTCATCCATTGCATCGGTAAAAGTCTTGAAAAAATCCAAAAATATAAAAAAATGTCTTGAAAAAATGCTCGCCTTGATGAAAACCTGGAAAACAGGCATCTTGGTGACAACAACAAAAAAAAAGGAGAAAAATACAAAAAAAAATAAAATCAAAAATACAAAAAAAGAAAAAAAAGATTTTTTTTTTCATGAAATCTGAAAAAAAGTGCAATAAAAGCAAGTAGTGAAAACCTGGAAATAGGCGCTATTTGTGACAAGTTGGCTTCTTCCTCTATTGGAACATGTGTCAACCATTGGCTCTTTGCTATCACTATCCACATCTACCATTTGAGCCTCATGTATATATCCTGGTGTGGCAGTCGTGTCTCACTTTGGCTTGGTGAACATTGTACATATCCATAATAAATTGGTTTTTTTCCACTGGGGGAAAAATATTGAACTCATTGGGGGCAATCTATCCTTGAGCTTAAAAATGACAGACAAACAATAGTATGACAACCTGGTAAAAACACAACAATCAAGCGAGTTACAACATTGAACATCAATTAGAATCACAAAACCAACCATTTGAACCAACAACAACAAGATCAATAAAAAAAATCTCATTTGGTGATGATCCTCTAAATCACAATTTTATCACTTTAACACAAATGTTCAAATTATTTGCATCATGATTGTTGTTATCATTTCTCAGGAGCAACTCAAGGATGTCAAGAACTAGAGAAGCTATGATTGAGAATGATATTTTTCTTTGTTTGTTGTTTGTGAGTTGATCATTAATACTATGTGAATCATCGTGGGATGTGCTCTACAAAGTATCATTGATGGCATTCTAGATTTGCATAGGGAAACAATTAACTCTTGTCTGTTTATGCAAGAAATGCTTAGGTCATCTCGGTCCAATTATACCTAGATGCTTGTGTTAACATGCACTATCAAACATCATGAAAGTAGTACTCAGGTCATCACGGTCTAATTATACCATTGATGTTTGTACTCACTTTCAAAATTTCAAAAAGCTCAATGATGATATCAAGCATAATAAATTAGTTACTGGGATGACAACATTGCATTGTTAAGTTTGCATGATTAGACTGCATTCATACAAGGTGCTACATTAGTATTTATAGATTTCTCCAAGACTGATACAATTTTATGAATGATGTTATTTCTATCATTAAAAGATTGAGTACATTTGACATTCCCACATTTAGATGCATAGGCATTAGGATATCGTTCATGCACTATCATATCATTTATTCATTCATTTTCCATTAGATCATATATTTGCATCATGAAAATCCAAAAACAAAGCATTACCATGTCATTTTATAAGCATTCATTTTCCATTAGATCATATATTTGCATCATCAAAATCCAAAAAACAAAGCATTACCATGTCATTTTATAAGCATTCATTTTCCATTAGGTCATATATTTTCATTATGAAAATCCAAAAACAAAGCATTGATCATATCATTTTCATCCATATACGCATTTAGTCGTACATTTGCATTACAAAAAATCCACAAGGAAACATTTTCATAATTTCTCTCATACATGCATTCATACATTTGCATCGAAAAAATACAAAAACAAAGAGTACCATGCACATCATACATCATAATAAAACACAATCCAAGGGAACTCATAAAATTATGCATTATTATTTAATTATTCCATCCATCTATTTCTGCATTAATAATATTATCCATTCATCCATTTCATATTTTGCATCACACATTTGCATTAGAAAAGTACAAAAACATAGCATTTATCACATTCCATTCAAATAATAAGATTCATCACATAGGGCATATAGACATCATAAAAGCATCATAGAATCATGAAACATGTTGCATCCATAACATATCATATCATGATCATTTAAAACACCACATAGCATATATAATAAGAAATCAAATGCATCCATCATGATCAACACACATAAGCACATGGGTCAACCATCATCATCGCTGCATATATAACTCAAAATAATGTCAAGTGTACAGGGATATCTAGATATGAAGAGGTACATCATAAAAAATGGTGGTAACTCATCAAGTCTCAATGTATACATGTCCAAAATCACAATAAACATCAAGTGTCAGAGCTATGTAGTGCTCCCCCTAGATGGTACTGACATCCTAGGATCGGTACCTCCCCCTGCACCCGATGGACCCGCACTAGGATCTCTCCAATCTCCAGGAAATGGCTAGGTAACACCCATGCTAACAGTTTGAGACTGGGACCTGCCAGACCGAGACTGGGCAAAGCTCTCCCGCAGCTCTGGAGGAACCACCTCATGATACCAACATCTATAGAACTCAACCTCCTGTGTGGTGTGATGAATCTCTCTGAAATAATCTGATGTCCTGACAACTGTTGCATCCTGCTGTAGTCTCTCAGTGATGGCCTCAGCCTGCTCAACCTGCCATCTTAGGGCATCCCTCTCGATCATTAGAGTCTGTATCTGTCCCTAGGCTTCTACCTATGTCTGCACCTGTGTTTGCACCTGTAACTGTCCCTAAACCTATGTCAGCTGGCCTTGAAGTGTCTCGACCTGAGCCTGTAAGGCTACAATCTGTGCCTGCTATTATTGAGAAGGAAATCATATCTGTACGTGCTGTTGTGTTGCTGCTACTAAGGATCACCTCCTACGAGGCACTCTGACATCTAGCACTGGGTGGACACCCTCTCCTTCATCACTACCACCACCATCATCACCACCATCTCCCTCCTCCTCATCTCCACCACCTCTGATCCTCGCACCACAACTGTCCCTAAACCTATGTCAGCTGGCCCTGAAGTGTCTCGACCCGAGCCTGTAAAGCTACAATCTGTGCCTGCTGTTGCTGAGAAGGAAATCATATATGTACGTGCTATTGTGTTGCTGCTACTAAGGATCACCTCCTACGAGGCACTCTGACATCTAGCACTAGGTGGGCACCCTCTCCTTCATCACTACCACCACCATCATCACCACCATCTCCCTTCTCATCTCCACTACCTCCGATCCTCCATCTAGGTGCTTTGTCCTCATCATCCTCTAGTGCCGACACTGGCTCATCAGGCCTCAAGATCCTCAGAAATGGATGCCCGCTAAAGTATTGAGAGTACTCCTCTATCATGTATCCCTCCAAAATCTCTAGATGGTAGTCCCAAATCACTGGCTGTAATCCATAGTACTCATCACACACAACATCATAAGATAAGGTGGGTCCCCACTCGGTAGCATCCTACTATCTCCACGCATACATAGCCAATCCCTGTGGCATCCCCTGCAATCAGCCATACTGTCTAAGCACCCTCATCAATAGGAATCTATCAATAATGAAGCATGTCTGTCCAATGAGATATCTAGCTATGCAAACATAGGGAATCTCCAAGTGATCCTCGACCCACTGCTTGCAATCTACATATGGTCAGCATGTCATAGAATCCAAGTCGTCCAATACACGTCTCCAATACTCCAATTTTCCCAGCTTATGCTGGACAACTGGGCCTGCATAACCATAGACATAAGGTCTCCCAATCAGCCGAAACCTGTTTGTCTCTGGACGTGTCACCACTATATGCTCCCAAGCCCATGTCTATAATAAGGTCACTCCTGCAGATAGACTAGCTCCTCCAAGGTAGACTACCTAATGCAAATCATGATATAATTGTGCAAGCATGCACGAACTCCGGGTGAAACAAATCCCAAACTAAATCATCTGCTCTAGTTTCTGACCCCAACTGATGGACAATCCGTTTGCCCTCTTATTGGGACATAGAAAGCCACCAACAAAATGCACAAGCATAGAAGATAAAGGGGCATACATCTCAAACATCTCCTGCTAGGGAATCTTGTACCCACTAATCTGATCATAATGGAATATTCAACATAAGGCATGTGTACCACCTTGCTCGGTCTGATCATATGTCACAATGTCACCTATCACGAGAATTTGCAAGATCCTGTAGACATCCTTTGGCATCACAGTCATCTCTCTGGTGGCCAGATGAAAAGTGTTGTGGTCACTATGCAACCTCTTTGCTAGTGCAATCAGCAATCCCTGATTAATCCTAATCTGGGGCATGTCAATCAATGAAGATAATCCACATCGCTCAATGATATCCCTATCAGCCTGGGACAACTGTGGAATCAACTCCCAAGTCCGTGGGAATCGCTCTCAAGACTGAATATTACCTAAATCACTCTCCTATCATTATAACACATCTCAATCAACATATCAATCAATCAATCAAATCAACAAAACAATCAAACATCAAACAATCAATTATCCTATAAGTTCAAGTGATATTTTCATCAAATCTTGCGAACATCTATTTTTGATCCTCGCCTATCATGAGGTCAAAACAACATCATCATTATTGAATGTCGCCTATCATGATATCAATAAATCATCTAATCTATCAACAACAACAAATCATTGACTGGCACGATTAAACACCATCCGACTCAAGGAGAAAAAAAAATAATATTCAATTCTATCCTAGATGTGCTATTACAGTGCTTCATTGCGCCACAAGGCAGATGCACCACCCAATTGGGTGAATGCGTCATAACAGACTATCTATGCGCCACTTAATTTGATGTGCTAGAGAACCTCTTCAATGCACCAAAAAGTGGATGCGCCATTAAAGACTCTCTATGCGCCAAAAAACCTAGCCTATGCGCTAAAACCCTAGGTCTATGAGCTGAAAAAAATAATCTATGCACTAAAATAGATTTCGTATACACTAAAACTTCAAACAAATAAAATTTGAAATTAAAAACGTGGGAAAAATGATTCAAAATTCTCAAGGAAAGTTATAGAAGTTCATACCAGAGGTGTGTATGCCGTTGGCCGGTTATGTCACCACACTCGCTTGAATCAATGATTCTTGTAGGGGATCACCATCCTTGCTCAAATGCTCAAAGTTGCTCTCTCACTTCAAAATTTTCACAATCACAAGTGCACAAATGATTCCTTTTTCACTTTTTACCTATTAAAAGGGGTATGGTGGGATATTTTAAAAATTTCAAGGATCAATTATCAAATGGCAGCTCATTTCTTCCATATCGGGAGATAAATCGTTGGAATATCATCAAATCGGGAATTTGCCTTTAACATCATCGAAAATCATCATAAATTTTCAAAAATCATCAAAAATATTTAAATCATAAAAAATTCCCCAATTTATCTCTCGAGGGGGTATTCATTCGTTATCTCCTAAAAATCGTTGTCTGGGGCATCATCGAAATCTTAGCAGCACTGGTAAATTTTTCTTTGAACTAATGTGTAAACACATCACTTCAAAGAGGGGAAAAATGTATACATCCAAAATTGGTTTGGAGAAAATTAATTAAATACTAATTATTTAATTAATAAAATCTTTATTTCCTCTACTTATAAATAAATTACAAATTTTATTTATATAGTTCATATTTCTTAATTCTTCCTATCTAAACTACTTTCTTCATGATTTAATTAAATAAATAAGTTTAACAAATTTGTTTTATTTGATTAATTCCCTCTTATTAAATTGTGGGTGGTAGGGTGGGCGTCCCTCCAGGAAGGTGGAGGGAGGTGGCATGTATGCCACGACAGCGACCAAAAGGCGGTCTTCAAGTTTGAGGTGGCAGTTAGGCAGTTTGGGTGGAAAACGATGGTGTGTCATTAAGGTGGAAGTACGGGGGATGTCAGTGTTTTAGCTGGCCGCTTTGTTCTTTAATGATGGTTTTTCAAGAAATTCGAGTTCTCATTTTTTGGAGTGACATCTCACATACCAGGAGATGGTATGATTAGAAGGGGTAGCGGCGTTTTCGTAGCCCGGTCTATTTATGGTAAACTTGGCTATCTTCTGCATTATGCATTTTTTCAGATGTGAGGACTTTGTGGGTTTCTTGCCTTCCCTTCTATCAAGTGTCTCTGATAGGAGGTTGAGGATGGAAAAGAGTGTAAAATTTATAGTGGAGGTTTCTGTTGTGGGCCTTGTTCGATTCAAAGCGGATATACCAATATCCTTGCGTTCGTTGGTGAGACATGCTTCTTTCAGGGAAGTCATTGACCAACGTTTGAAATGAATTTTGGTGAAGTATGATCCATTGGTGCTTGTGGCGGTGAAGATGGTGTTGGGTACTAGAAATTTGGAGTCCAAGGAGTATGGGAGAGACAAATGCATGTCTTGTCTCATTTCCTTGCTTTTCTATTGGATAATTTGGAGCCAAAGGCAGGCTAAGTAATTGCTGTTGAATTTGTTTAGAGAGGACCTAGTCAAAGGTGTTGATGAGGTGCTCCGAGTGGTGTTAAAAGGTAGAGGTTTCCCGCGCCCTTGTGATGTGGAATGAGTTAGTTCAGAGGATATGGTGAAAATCTACTCGTTCCTTTTGGATTTGCAAGGTCTGGGACTAATGCGACATAGGGAAATGGTGGCAGTTGCCATTATTTTTCTAAAGAAGGTTTTCGGGTTGATGGCGGTGGACAAAGAAGACTAGAAGGAGGAGTTCAAAGGTTTTGTAGTTTTAAATAAATTCTTGTAAGCTGGGGGGGTTTGTTCTTTTTGGGTAGTGGTTGTCTTTTTGGCCGGTCTGGACTTGGTTTGCTTTGGAATCTTTTCACCATTATAGTGGCTAGTGGTTAAATTTTTTAGTAGTTAACAATCGTCAGTTATAGCAGTATTTGGTGGTTTGATAAACTCTTGGCATAGTTTTTTTGGTGGCTCTTGAGGGCGGTTTTACAAGGGTTTTCTGATATCCCTCTTTCCTGCATGGAAGATGCTTGTTATTCTGAAGCTTTTAATTAATATAAATATAAAAACTCTTATGAATTAAAAAAAATCCCTCTTATTAAATTTGAATTTTTAATTCAATTTTTCTCACATTTCTCCATATTTTTCTAACCTCCTTCCACCTCATCTGCCATCTCACCATGTGTCACATGAAATTAATTATTTCTAATTTTTAAAATGGGAATTTATCCTCAAAAATCTTAACAAAATTAGAGACACATGACTTCTCCTTTCCATTTATTCTTTTTTACACTTGGCAAGCTTGTTCTATTGAAGGGGACAACTTCCTTGTTTCTCTCTAACCTCCTCATTTCTCACCGTTGATCTCGCCAGACTGAATGCTGATAGTCCATTACTGACAACTCACTTGATGCCTTGGTGAAATCTATAAATAGAGGCTCATTTACAACTTTTAGGATATAGAACATAGCATAAATTTACTCTGTAGAAATATTTCCAGCATTATAGAGCTTAGCATTGGCATTTTAGTTTAGAATTTAGCATTTGCTTCCAAGTAGTGTTATAATAGCAATTTCATTTCTAGGAACTTAATTGTTGCATTAACATTACATCATTTTCATAGCATCTCCATTAGCTTAACACTTTATCATTGCATCATTTCACACCATTCTGTATACAACAACATACCATTTAGCACATCATTCAGTTCATCATCCAACAAATTCATCAAATCATGTAGGTGTAGGCATAGGTTCTGCATTCTAGTTTAATGTTTTCTCATTTCTTAGGTGTCATCCCAATAATTTAGTGGATACCTAAAATCTAAGAGCACTAATACAAGATCCTTAATAATAGAGGAAGATGGAATGGCTTTAAGGAATCATTTTATCAATTGTTTTTGTTAATTTTGATTTCCTTAATATAATACATTGCATCGATTGTGTGTTTTGATTATTCTAATTCACATATTTTTTCACACACAATACATATGCTTTCCAATACATGAAACTTCTAGATTCGATCTTTCTTTAGATTCACGTTTCGCTGACATCAGTGAGAGTATCTTTAGAACTGCAACACAAAAGCATTCTTCTCAAGGAAATGTGAAATCTCCCACACTGATACATTGAATAGAGAGATGGAAATGATATACAGAGTTGAACTATGTCATTGATATCTTCTAGTCCACTTCACAAAACTTCACAATATCTTGAATATAGCTATCCAAGCTAGTATTAATGATATGGTTAAAATCTCATAGTTATACATTAATGATATGGTTAAAATCTCATAGTTATCTTGCGGTGAAGTACGAACCTAAAAACTGACACACTAAACCACAACATTGTCAAAAGAGAACACTTAGCCAAATTCCTGATAGATCAAATTTATGGTATAGTTAGGACTATACAAACGACACCAAAAATGCTTCCCCATAATGTTTAAATCAATGAAAAAACTGGGTCAGCCGAATCAACCAATATATGTACACTTCATGCTCATGTTGCCAAACTGCATCAACAATGACAAACTTCCAAACATCCAACAATCTCCCCTTTTGTCATTGATGGTAACATGCATATCAATTTTTTTTTTTCCAAGCCATGAATCAAGATTTATCTCCTCCTAAACTTATCTCCCCCTTTCATAATTCAACTTGAATTTCCAAAAAGTTTTTCCAACCAACCAAAATGTAATTATCACTTTCCAAGCGTATTGACAATTTTTTTTTTCTTCTCACTATCTCTCCCCCTTTGAAATCAATGGAAAAGGTCATGCATGGGCCCACTATGCTTCCCTTGGACATATATATGTATGCATATTCTTCAAAAGGAAAAGAAAAAATGATCATAAAGGAAAGAAATGTCAACCTAAAGATGTAGATCCTTCGAGTTTCTTTAGAGTGTCCTGCCAAGTAGATTTTCCTTCTTCCCAAGAAATTTTTGAATCTACAAGAGTCCTACATAGTAGTTCAAGCTTCGTTAGAAACTCTTTTCCTTCTTCCACAATGCTAGGTCTAAGGCTAATTTCTTATAGTTTATCAACACTAGCAAGGGCACTAGATATAGGAGTGTGCTTTATCTTTACTAAGTTCCTTAGTGCTACATATTATTTGATTGTCTTTGTCCTCCGATTTTGTAAAACAAAGAAATTGTCATGCAACTAGATAATGTAAGACCACTTTTGATTGTTCTTGTCACTTGCTAAATCATAAACATATGCTTGAGTACCTATTTTAATTTCAATTTGATTCATTTAATCCTTTGTACTTTGTGTGCAGTTAGAACACTCCAGGAAATATGATATTAAGTTCTGTGCTTCTTCACAATTTTGAACATTCTTCAATCCCTTCAAGGTTCTATAATGTGTATCTGCACATTTATTTTTGATATCTTCTAGATTTTCCTCTGCAGGACTCCTTGTTTCTGACCCATTTCTAGTTTGTTATTTTAGTTCAGAGATGTATGCTTTTAACAAATCAACCATATTTCTAAGATTTTCTATAGAAGACATTGATGTATTAATGCTTGCACTGGGGATTAACTCTTGTAAAAAATTTATAGCTTCATTCATTTCATGTGAACTTCCTTTTTCATGCTCATGTTGGACCACATCAATTTATAATCTTCCTTCTTTTTATGTGACATCTTGCTTAATATCAACAAGAGGAATAACAATGCTTTTCCTTTTCTTACCTATCCTCCTAGAACTATCAAAGGCTTCAGTTTTAGACCTATCCTCTAAGCCTGATCTAATAGGGTCCTTAGGGATTCCTAAAAGCAAATTTGCATAATGGAAAACTTCCTCCATAGTCACTTCATAATTCAACTAAAAAATCCAAACAAGTCTAGGCTCAATTGCTTCCATGAAGCAAAAGTCAATGGAGGCAAGGAAATTGATATCTCTAGAGAAACTTTCCACCACACTCTTGAGGATTCTTATTCTTTCATTCATTCTCATCTGGAACTTTCCAAAGAATGCTGCAAGAGCATACTCTTAAGCATCTGGTCCACCAAGATTTCCCATAAGATTTCTTATTTGATGTGCAACCGGTTCCGTATTTGGCCATTCTACTTTTCCAATTACCTGTATTTCCTTCATGAAGTAGAAAAGTAAACAGATTATCAAAGTACCATACCTGAATGTATGCTTTTTTTTCTTTTTGATTTCTTTTAGATTCTTCATCAAGTGCTATCAGAGGAGCTCACAAAGATCATAATCAACACCATTTTCAATCATGCTAAGTGCAATGTGAGCAGAAATAATAGAGACTATTTAGCCATCATTAGGTAGGTAGATTTTATATCCAACAAGCATTGTAGCATATCGGATAGCCAGATTCCCAAATGAACTCAAGGTGAATTCCTTTCCTTCTAGAGTTGCACCGATCTTTTCAATTAATTCCTTAACATTGATAGAATTCCGCCCTAGAATTGGTCTAGAGGACCATAAACCAATTACATCCCCTATTTCTTCCCTGGTTATTGAATATGTGCCTCTTATTGAATTCAAACAGTGGAAAATTTTGCCACACATCCAATTTATTTTCAATTAGGGTTTTTTATTTTGGTTTTATGGCATCATCATTTTCTTCCAATTTGCTTGTCCATAAAACACATAATTCATTAGAGGATATTTCTTCTATTTTCCCATGAATATATGCACAAATATCCTTAATAGGTGAAACTCCAAAGAGAGTTTTGGAAAAATGCACCCGTCGAGTCTTCCAACAAAAATTTCCAAGAATTCCTCTTCAATTTAGCTTGCGGTCTCTCTGAGAAATTTACTACCTTCAACCCTTCCATTACATCTAAAATAAAAATTCTAGAGAAGAATTGAGTATGCAGAATACCTCTTGAATTTGCTTCGATGAAAATTAGGGTTTTGATGCTTTGCTTCCAGGAGATGCCTCGAATCCACTTCTTCTTCAGTTTAATTATGCTTCACATCAACTAAATTTATCTTCTCAAATAAGTTTTTAACTCCATTATTTGACCCGTATCAATAAATGCTTCAACAATAAATGCTTTAGAAAAAGTTGGTAAAATTTGAAACCTTGTATCCATAGTTAATTTACAGAAGCTATGTAAACTTTCACATTGCAATATTTCCTTCCACAACTTTCTTCTATAGCTTGAAAAATTCCTCTTTCATGATATATCTTCATGCCAAGTGTTGAAACCTTATATTTCTAGGGGGCTATTAGAATTTTCTATTATTGCTCCCCTATGCCCATGCATTGGTCTAATTATCAAGTGAATTGTTTGCACCAGAAGGAGGCACAAATTAATTTGAAGTTCCTAATTCATCTTTGTTCTTGGACTCCTTTTTTCTCCATATATTTTCCATTTCCTTCTTAACCCTAGTAGGATCAATTTTCTTCATAGGTTCGTTCCTCTTTACCGGATTAGACTATCTTCTATTTTTACTTCTGCAAACTCTTGAAATATTTCTAGGCTTGTTGCAAAAGTAGCACCCAACACTTTTTTGAATTCTATTCATCCTTGATCTGCATTGGTTAGCATTATTTCCAAATACATTGGATGTATAACAATAGCCATTGAAAGATTGAAACATTCTCCTAGTATTATATCTATTCATTTTCTGACATCTGCACTCAATACTTCTATGTCCAAATTTATTGCATGCAAAACATTGTCTGGAGAAGGATCTAAAACTTTCATTCATTCTACTCCTACTTTCTATTGCTTTATTTCCAAATTTATAGCATGAAAAAAAATACCATTGAAAGATGGGTACCTTTGAGCATTTGGTTGTCTGATAGAAGGTCTTCCAACATTGCTTCTTTGATTTCTGAATTTTCTCCTATTTCCTTGAGTCTTCTTTTGATTGTCAACCTTGGCAGGTGTCTGATTTGATTTTGATTTTTTTCCTTCTTCAAGTCCCAAACCACCTTTGTCCTTAAAGGGTTTTTGTATTGCAATAAATTCATCAAGCATTATAGTACTTATTTTGAATTTCTCCTCATGTATTCTTTCCTTTTCTAGATCAGATATGTGATTTACCACTTCTTGTTCAATTCTAGAGCATTCTTAAGTATTGCTTTGTACTAATGCATTCAAACACTCCTCAATCCTTCATTTTTCTTCCATTTGCACTTTCAGTCTGGTGATTTCTTCATTTGCTTGCTTCAATTGTACATTGACTTCCCTATATATTTCTTTGAACTTCTTGATTTGTTCTCTCAGCTTTTTGATGCATTCATTTTCTTCTCCTAGGATTTCCTTCAGAATTTTGTTCTTAGTTTCAACTCTATCAAGATCTTCAAGAGCAGCCTTAAGTTCTTCTTTGTCAAACATGTAGCCATCTTTTACATATTCAATTGTAGAAATTTCTTCTGGAGGAATAGGACACTTCTTGTCAGCCATGTGTTCAAACTTCCAAGATCTTCCCCAAGCTATTAGGCTTTTTGAAGGAACCAAGCTCTGATACCAATTTTTGAACATTTAGAATACTAAGGGGGGGTGAATCAATATACTATTAAACTTTTGAACACACCTTATCCGATCACCAAAACATATTAATAGAATTAAAGAATGAAAGCATGAATCATCCACAAAGTCACAAAACACATGAACACCAAGATTTTTACATGGAAAACCCAAAATGGGAAAAACCACGGCGAGGTTTAGCTCACAATATATTATATCTGGATAGAGTATATTACGAGGGCTCACTTATAGGATACACTGTCCTTATAAGGCTCACAACTAGATTTAAATACAATAAAAAAATGGCTCACTTCCAAAGTATGAACTGATACAAAGTGTATCTCCCTTGTGCTATATTTTAGTTCCTTTGAAGCTCTAAATACAAAGTACTGCTCTTCTTAGTAGTCACTCAACAACTCTGCTCTTATTTTGATCTCTCACCAATGAATTCACATGTTCACATCATATGAGACCACTCGAACCTGATATGTAATTCATGCTCACTTATCTATATTCTCAACTCCAAAATATCTCATATATATACCCAATTATATTCGCACATATCAATTAGGTCAACATAATCAGATGTAAATGAAAAAAATCAAAAATAGATTTTGTTGGCACCACACATGATTCAAAATCATCTTCACACCCAAGAAAAATGCACAATACTTAATTTAGGTTGGCATGTATCTAAAATAGATCCAAATAACATCCATAATGTATATTTAATCTTCTCAACACATATCATGTGTTAGGTCGATCGAGAGTTGGACCTAATCATAAAAAATCCAATCATACAAACGCTCTTCAATACACACAACTTCTAGATTTGATCTTTCTTCAAATTCACATTTCCTCGACATCAGTGAGACTTTCTTTAGAACCGTAGCACAAAAGCATTCTTCTCAAGGAAATGTGGAATCTCCGACATTGATACACTGAATAGAGAGATGACAGTGATATACAGAGTTGAACTCTGTCATTGATATCTTCTAGTCCACTTCATGAGATCTTAAATTAATGATATTCTTAAAGCTTAGAGTTATACCTCTTCTTGTGGTGAAGTGCAAACCCAAAAGATGACACACTAAAACACAACATTTTCAAAAGAGAACACTTAGCTAAATTCCCGATAGATCATCTTTCTAGTATAGTTAGTATTGTACAAATGACACCAAAAATGCTTCCCCACAATGTTGACATCAATGACAACACTGGGTTAGCCGAATCAACCAATGTATGTACACTTCATGCTCATGTTGCAAAACTTCATCAACAATGGTAGACTTCCAAACTCCCAACATTCTTTTCCTTTCACAACAAAACCGTCAGGCTTTCGCATACAAATTTCTTCCTCAAGATCCCCATGCAAGAAAGCAATTTTAACATCCATTTTCTCTATTTAAAAATCATAAGCAACAATAATTGATAATAGGAATCTAATAGAAGTTAACTTAACAATAGGAGATAAAATTTCACCTAAATCAACTCACTCTCTCTGGTAGTAGCCCTTGGCCACTAATATGGACTTGTACCACTCTAATCGACCATTTGCTCCAAATTTATTTTTAAACACCCACTTGCAACCAATGGGCTTCCTTCCTTTGGGAATACTCACAAGATCCCATGTATCACAACTATCTAGAGCCATCATCTCCTCCTGCATGAATTGCATCCAAGACTCACTTTCTTTTGAAGAAAGAGCCTCCCTGTAAGATCTAGGTTCATCAACAGTACTCAATAAAGAAAATACACAATGGAAATTGGGTGACCTATACCTATCAAATGGATTTTGTTTCCTTATGAATATTCTCAAGGTAGGATTAAGGGGCTCTTGTTGTTGTTGTTGTTGTTGTTGTTCTTCATGCTCATCATGCACATCATCTAAACTTTTTGAACTCTTTAACCCTCTTCTTCTTCTCTACCCTCAAATCCATCTGCTTGTTGTTGGAAATATGTGTCTCAATCCCATAGGCTGAAACCTCTATTGGAGCCAACTCGGTGTGACATATTGTATGTCTGGCCGACGAGCAAACTTGTAGCCTTATGTTTTGTACAGGTCGCTATGACCTTGCAGAAGTCTTTCTGAACGGTTACACATTGGAGTCTTCGGTGTGACATGTTGTGTTCGGTGTGACCTCTTACCACGTGGAGATCTCTGGATGACAAGCCATTCATATCGAGCGTCGGGGAGACTCATAGTGATCGGGGGCTTTAGGGTGACTTGAACACTCGGGAAGAAGTCCCAACGACAATGGAAGGTCTCGCCGATGGGGATACACTTGGGGTCTTCGCGGTGACTCAAAGACTTCAGTATGAAGTCTTGGCGACCGATGGAGAGTCTCGCCGATGATGAGGGGTCTTCGGTATAACTCTTGGCGAATGGTGGTCTCGGGGTAACTTGGAGATTTTAGTAAGAACTCTCAACGAGAGTGGTAAGTCTTTCCGACCATTTGGTGCTTGATATAACATAAAGATCTTGATGAAACCTCTTGGCGACAGTTGAATGTCTTAGCGATAGATGGGTGCCGATGGAAATGCTAATGTTTCAGTATGACTTGAAGGCTCGACATGAGGTCCTAGCGAGAGTGGTATGTCTTGCCGACATAATGACTCTTCGATGTGACTTAGGATATCAATATGTGGTCTCATCAAAGAGCGATAGTCTTGCCGAAAGGAAAAATGAAGTCGATGCAATAGGTGAACTCAATATAACCTCTTGTTGATTGTAAGGGCTCTTGGTGATATCGAATTCTAACTATGTTGGCATCAGGGAGACATGGTCAATGTCTCATCGATATGCCAACACAACTTGATTTCCTTTTGACCATTTGAATTTCCTATGTGGCATCTTGTGGAAAAATCAGAGAAGCCAAATGGGAACCGTTGGAAGACAATTCGTTGTGGCAGTTTTGAGAGTAAGCTCGACAGACAGGGGTGACATGGTTATACTCTGTGATTGTAGATGATGTTTGGTTAGATGATTCGAAGGATTGATGGGTTGCTGTGTGACTGTATGATCAGTGGATGAATTCTATTATGTGAAGACTGTAACGTGAATGTTTTGTATCAAGGTTGTTCATGGTGAATGCTACTATAAACTGACATCAGAAAGATAAGTCAGATATTTGTATGTAATCTGTATTACTGTAATACAAAGTGACTTCTCTTGGTGTGGTGGGTTTTTCTCCCGTAAGGGTTTTCCCACGTATATCTAGTGTTCATATGTGTGTCTATTTCTCTATTTTAGTAATCTCTTTCTAGTGCAATCTTTAATTGGACTGCAATTGTAAAATTTAAAAGTTATCTCTGCATCCTTCCCTGAGTTTTTGACGTTAGGAGAGTTGCATCTGCATCTAGCTTTCCTTACTGTTGTCTCCCACATGTGCATCTTCCTACTTCTCAATCTTTGTCTCAAAGTGCACTATTTTTGTTTTATCTTTCTCATTTGGTTGTTCTTCACCTGAGTAAGCTCTAAACTCCTTGAAAATTGCATCTCTAGAGAAAACCATTTTACAGGTTAGTGGATTCCAAATCTTATAACCTTTTACATTCTCATTGTAGCCAACAAAGATGCATTTTTGTGCTTTTGGATCCAACTTCGAACTCTTCTATTGAGGCACATGAACAAAAGCCTCACAACCAAAGACCCTTAAATGTGAAACAAGAGGCTTTCTACCTATCCACACTTCATAAGGAGTTTTATCAACAAGAGTTGTACAAGGAGATCTATTAACCAAATAACATGCAATACTTACAACTTTTACCCAAAAGCATCTATCAAGCTTAGTACCACTCAACATGCTCCTAGCTATTTCAATTAAGGTTTTGTTCATTCTTTCTGATACCCCATTTTTTACCAGCATGCTTATAGAACTCATAAAATTCCCTAGAACAATATTCACCCCCATTGTCAGATCTCAACACCCTTATCTTATAATTCATTTGCTTCTCAACTAAGGTTTTAAATTCCTTAAACTTAGTGAAAAATTTAGATTTTGTATGCATAAAATAAATCTAGGGGTATCTTGACACATCATCAATGAAAGCAACATAATAATGAGATTTTCCAAAAGAGTCAACATCCACTGGTCCAAACACATCTGTTGAATGATCTGTAATAATATCTTAGCTTTATTAGTCCCATTAGGAAATGATAATATATTCTATTTACCAAAGTCACAATGCTCACAAAAAACATTTTTACCAACAGAATAATCAGAAAGACTGTCAACCAAATTTTTATTCAAAATAGTCTTAAGACCTTTTTCACTTATGTGACCTAATCTATGGTGCCATAATATACATGCATTTTTCAGTGCTAGTTACATTGGAAAAATTACAAAAAGTGGAGGAATTAATCCTAAATAAAGTCCCTATCTGAGATCCTTTAGCAATCACCAAACTCCCTCTTACCAACCTGCAACTAGACTTGTCAAATGTCACATGCATTCCAAAATCATTCAACTTGGATACAAAAATTAATTTTTTGGAAAGTCCTAGAATATGTAAAACATGATCAAGGGTTTTAATCCTCCCATCACTAAAACACAACTTTACCTTTCCATTACCAACAATCTTCTTCATGCTATCATCACCAAGGAAAACTTCTCCCCCATCATAAGTTGAATATGAAGTAAACCACTCCTTTTGAGGAGTCATATAGTAGGAGAAACCTGAATCAATAAGACAAGCATCATTACTAATACTGTTAGTAGAAATAAATTAAATAAAACATCAAAATCACCATCTTTAGAGGACTTTTCTGTGGAAGCATCTGAACTCTTTTTTCTGTTCCTACATGCCTTTTTCACATGCCCTCTTTTACCACAATTCCAACACTTTACTTTTCTCTTCCTGAGTGTTATATAACATCATTTAGACTTGTATCTCTTCTTGTCCCCTTTAGGCCCTCCTTTTTCTTTGGACCTTGAACACATTGCAAGGAATATTGGGAGCTTGCATTCATGGAATTTCTTCTCATCTCTTCTGAAAGAAGTATTGCAATGAGACTATCCATCTTCGGTTCTGCACCACCACCACTTATGACAATAATTATATTTTCTCAAGATTTGGGTAAAGATCAAAGCGAAAAAGTACATTTATCTTCTTCTAACTTAACATATATTGATACAAGCTATCTTAAAATCATATTAAAAGAATTTAAATATTCTGCAATAGAATCACCTTCCTTCATTTTTTAGAGAATACAAATGTCTTTTGAGATACAACTTAATAGTTAAACTTTTAGTTTGATATATATCGCCTATCCTCTTCCACAACTTGTATGCAGTGGATTCTTTTGAAACATTTAAGAGGAATTTTTTTTCAAGACACAATCAAATGGTTCCTCGTGCCTTCTTATCCATTTTTTTCCAATCTTCATTAGACATTTTTTGTGGTTTCGTTTCCCTCGAAACTTCCAACCATTGATCTCTCTCTTCAAGGAGATCCTCCATCTTCAACTTACACATCTTGTAGCTAGTGCCATTGAATTTATCAATATCTAGACAAGAGGTAGAGGCCATAGTTTTCAATCTTATGCAGAAATCTGCAAAACCCACAGAGCACAAGTTTCCACTACAACCAAAAAACCTTCAACACTCAAAAGAAAGGCATCCCTCTCTTAATAGAACTGTTAGCTTTGATACCAAATGTTGGAAATCAAGGTATAACTTGCAGCAATATTAACTTAAATATGTGGTTGCAAATATGAAATTATGATTACAATATTACCATAAAATGATTAAGTGATTGACAATTGCAACAATGAAAGAAAAATATACAATACCAAAAGTCATCAACACAAGTGACAAGATATACATGGAGAAACCCTTACAAGAAAAAAATCCATCCCAAAGAGATCCAATGTTTGTATTAATTTTCAAAAAAATACATCAATACAACAATCCTCTCTGTAATCCAATAACACTTCATCATCTTGACAACTTGCAAAGAACTCATACTAAACCACCATCTCAAGGCTCCAATATATAGAAGTTTTTCAGAGAGAATACCACAAATGGTATCCCAAAACAACAAGCGAAACCACTTGGAAAAAGCCATGCACCACTTAGTGGAAAAACCATAAAAATTAAATAAAATATTCAATAATCACATGGCCTTCACATGGGTGCCTAACCCACAACCAATCAAAATTAGTCAAACCTGAGTGCTCCATAACTCTCCAAGAGCTCTGATGGCTACATGCATGAACATGCACCAACATGCAAACTTGGGTTCCCAACCATGCAAGAGCATGTAAAACATGCAAATAACATGCAAGGGAATGCACACTTAAGTGGCCGCAACTCAAAATTTTGAACGCCTAAGAAGAATATTCTCCTGAGATGCCTTGTAACTGCCATCGAAAAGGGTCCACCTCTTTAAATGCAATTACAATTTTCCATAGAAAAATAAATAATAAATATATTGTCCCTCATGTCCTCAAGAACACTTCAAAAAGAATGTGGAGACACATAAATCAACTTAGGATAGCAATTATAATGCCACCTATCCTAACAAAAGGAATTCTTACATATAGATAACTATTCCAAGGAGTAGTGAAAGCTATTTTATGTTACTCTGATTCTTTGACTACCTCTTTGTTATATCTCGAGGAATCATCCATCATGGACATGAGCTTTGACCTAGTCATGTTTTCATAATAGATGATCCATGCTTAGGAGAGGTTAGTTTTCCTGAGGAGACTTGATGTTGAGATGTCTAAAATATACACATAATCTGATTTCCCCACTCTTCCTTCTCACTAGAAAAAGGTTGGAAATCCATTATGAATTATTGATGGCCTTAATGATACCTACCTCTTCAAGTTTCATTAATTCATTTATATTTGTGGAGTAATGGGATTGATCAATATTTATTTTTATTAAAAGGATTTGTATCTAGCTAGAGAGGGATAGTATGTTGAAATAAATCCTCTCGATAAGCTCGAAGTTCTTCATATGACAAAAAAAATCATTTTTTGAAATTCCTTAGGAAAAAATCAACATTTATTTCTTAGCTAGTTTTAGCTTGTTACCCATGTAAACCATCTTCATATTATCATTTGTACATAGGTTCACACCTTTATCATTATCATGAATATGCTTGCTCATATTCCTACAATGGTCTCCACTATCAAACATTTTTTCTAGTTGAACTAACCCTTTGGGAATTGTGTTTATTTTTAAGTGTAGTATTTCATTCCTAAAAAGAGTGTATTTTCCCTCTTCCATTTTCACCATAGGCTACCAAAAAAATATTTAATTTTTAAATTCATCCATACAATTCAAAACCCTATATATTTGTTGATTATCATCAAATACCTAGCAGTTGTATATATTGTTTGGTATTGTAGTCCTAGTAAGGATCTTTAGACTATGATTACACAAAAGAAGAGATGATTCTACATCACACCTTGATGTTGAAAGTACTAGAATACAAGCTTCCACATTCTTATATTTATTAATCTACACAATACCTAAAGCATCAAACAAGTCCAAATTATCCTAAATGGTGTTCCTCTATGCTCTTAATTTATTCTATTTAAATATATAATAATTAATCTCTTGCATTATCAATTCAAATTCCCCATAGATCAAACATTTGATTTCATATTTATGAGAATTATTTAACCCTGTTAAGAAAGCTTCATACTCATCTATGTTATTTGTGAATTGTAATTTCATCTTAAAAAATAACTTACAAAGTTCACCATTAGGTGTTAAAAAATAAAACAATCCATACACTTGAAATTTATTTTATGATGAAGCTCCATTAAAATGCATGGTCCAAAAACTATCAACATTGTTTTCACTAGCAAGGGGGGAAAACGAGTATTTTTCCTTAGCTTCATCAAAAAAATTATGAAATGATGCATCATCATCAAAAAAATTCATCATAGGAGAGATTTATAGTGGTCTTCAAAGTTATCAAGAACCTTTTCTCCCAATGTAACTTTTATTTTTATCATGCAAAGGAATAGAGGCATAAGAGAGATCCATATATATACTTCCTCTAATTGACACATCTATTTTTGGGATATTAGGATGCCCCATTTAGGAGGATTGTCCATAATGATTATGCCCATCAAAAAAAATTATTATGGTATGTGGCCAACTCAACTACTATATTGTTTACCACATGAAAAAAAATCACTTCCTTAGAGTCCATGACAAAGAATTTGTAATAATTATTTAACAAATGTAAATCAAGCTCATTCGTCACTTAGAGTGGAATGAAATTACTCAAAGCATCAGAGTCTAGCATGCAACTATGGATCAACTACCCATCGATTACTAATGTGGTATAAAGGGATCCAAACTTCACCAGATATTGATAATAGAATAATCTAAGCATATCTCAATGGTTTCCTCATTTTCTACCTAGTTCATAACATTAGCAAACTAACTAGACACACTTGTAGCTAAGATGAAATTTAAGGCTCTATCTCTATGTTTAGGGATCTTTAGAGCCTAACTTATTAGTAATGAAATTATGACCTTATTTAGAACTAGTGCAATATCGATAGGGGTATAATTTGGGAGGGGATGTTCTAGGTAGCACAAATATTTTACTTGCATTAGGAATACCAAACATAAGTAAATAAAAATATGGGACAACATCATTACTCCTGACTGGTTTGTTTAATTGCACCACTTTATCATTCGTTGTATTCTTCTCACTCGAAACTTTTGGCTTTGGAACAACATCATTGCTTGCTTGTATGTTGGCTTTGGACATTGTGGATGTATTTATTTTTTGTTAATTATTGTACTAGATTCTTCTTCTCCATCATCTTCCTAGTTAGGGCACTAATTTTAGCTTCAATACCCACACTTTCATTTTTACTATCAACTTTAGGAGATGCTATATTCATTTTATCAACAAGTTTCCCCTTCACTAGAACATGTCTATTTCTTATTTGGCAACCACCTTGGACCTCCACCACTACAACATCAATGATGGTTTTATGTATTCTTTTAACAACCTTAATCTCTTATATATTTGTCTCATAATTTTCATAAAATGCTCAAACTCATGAGCTGGAAGCTCATACTAATTTGGATCAACTTTGAAATCATACATAAATATTTGATTATTCATATTGGAACTACTGTGATAAGGTTCACTATCCAATGAGTCATATACAAAAGAATCCAATTGGTCAATGTATTCCTCATAATACTCAAAACCTCCTTCATCATTTGGAAATTCATCCTCTTATCTTAGTGAAAGGAGAAAAAAAAAATTCAAAGGATCATGAGGAATAAAAAAAGGCTTACACCATAACACCATTTCTTCAAAACTCACTTGTTCTTTCCTCAATGGATCTAGTGTGTCCCTATCTTGTTGCTTGAAGTTGACTTCTTGTGAGGTAGCATGTTTATCATTTTGTTGTGATTTCTTAGACCATTCATTGTTATATTTCCTATTTTGCAACATATTTCCCTCATTAAAATGAGTTACTACACTTTGAGTTGGTAGCCCCTTCTTATTTTGTGCTAATTTATATGATAGGTCTTTCATTGTTTCCATCATCTTATCAATCCTTCCTTCAATTGAAAGTTTCCTACCTATGACAACTCTATTTGGTTGTGACAATATTGTATTAGATTTTTAGATGTGTTTAAAAAATTCCATAATTTTACTTTCAATATTAATGGTTGTAGCATATACTTCACTAAGTGTTTGAGTATTTGCGTCTTTTAGAAATACCCAATGTTTGAATCAAATGCATCACAATACAATACAAGATACATAAATTCATTTTCTTAAGGTGTTTAGGTGCCTTTCTCATATTAATAATGAATATATATTAATATCCACCATTGTCTCATTGATGCTCTTCTTGATAGTGATGAGATCATTTATAACAAACTTGGGATTGATTTTATCCCCATAATGGACTATGAAGACACTCATGAACTGTCCCCAAGAATAATTTTTTTTTGTCAAAAAGGTTTCTATACCACTCTCTATCACTTTCCTCTAGAGAATGCACAAACCAATTTTTCATCACATATTCATCCTTTATCTCATACTCATAAATGATGTTGATAAAATACCTCAAGTGTTCTTCCTTGGTAATTGCATTATTTCCTTGAAATTTTGGAAATTTCCCTCTAATTTTACTAGTAACTAGCTCAAATTAATTTGGAATCCCAAATAAACCAATTTCTTGTATCTCTCCACTCCAGGGGGTTGCCTAAAAGGAGAAAACCTATGGGCATGTCTTCATGGTTATTGCACATTATTTTGCATATTACCTTTAAATTGAATGTGTTGATTATGAATGTGAATTTTGGGTAGTTTTATTGTCGTATATCTTGTTGTGCTTCAATATTGTTAACATGATGGTTCTAACTTAGTATATTATCAATCCTAGCTAGTTTTTCTTGTTTTAAAGCTATATGGGTTTTGATATCTCTCTATCTTTCCCTAAGATGATCAATAAGATGTTTTTTTTCATCAACTTCTTTCTCTCTTCCCTCACTTTCAAACTATATTGTAGTGTCATCATCATGGAAAGGAATTTCATACTCCCTTTCAATGTATGAAGAAATAGCTTAAGGAAAAGGGTGTGGTGTGTCTCAAATTTATTACACATGGGGGTGGGGGTAACTTGTTCATATTTTCAACATGTAACCATTGAAACAATCTATCACCCTTGTTTGACCTTGGTGGAGAAGCAACTTTCAAGTGAGAAATATGATCCTCAAATAATTAATTTCTACTATTATAATCATGTACTATTTCATCATAACGGTTAGCTCTATTTTTCTACCAATAAGTGTACCATTTCTTATTATCTCTAAGCTAAGTTGATGTGATTTTTTGGCTATCCTCACCATGTTATCAATAGATTCATTGAAAGTGTAATGATCTCTTAAATTAATAAAATTATTTGATCTATTTGATGTACTAACATGTATAAAACAATGGGTATCAAGAGTAAGAGACTTACCTATGTTTTTATCCTTCTATTGAGTGTGTTATTTCCTTTGCATCTTTCAAAATTCCTTCATGTTTATGTTGATATTCAATTCTCTTTCTTTTATCCATGGTGAAAACTGGTGAACAAATTGTCTTTGGGTTTGAACTAATAGAGTCATCACTCTTCAACTAAAAGAGAAAAAAATATCATTTCAAGAATATATTGCTACAACCATGCAACATGTAGCAATGATCCCCTTGTTACTAAGGTTTTAAAAATGATTTTGAATCTTTAAATTACTTGAAAAATGGTGGAATTTTGTTGGGTCCAAAAACCATTGCTCTAAAATCCTAGAACTCAACTCAACTATCTAGGCTAGGGGTGTCATCAAGATAGTAGAATTAGGGTTCATCCACATATTGTGGAGGGTTAAAGGATAATTAGTGGGAGTGGGTAGTCTCCCCTTCAATTTGGGATCAACTTAAACCAAAGAGGGTGTTCTTAAAGGTGTTTCTAAATAAGCATTCAAATTAAAACGAATGAATAACTAATGCATTTCATAGAATCTATACCCAAATGTGAGATTATACTTAATAATTATCACTAGACCAAGCTCAACTAATTACAATAAAACCTCTTTATACTTGATAAATACTTTGCACATGCATCTATAGATAAAATAATGTAAAAATCCCTTGAAATGATTTTAGTTATGTTTCCATAAGTATTGAAAAAGTATAAATACACTAGACATGACTGATTGAATGGTTTAGAAATTTGATTTTTCTTGAGGTTTTCCTTGGATTATGATACTAAACCATAAACAACATATATGGATCATGAAACTAATTCCTATACTAACTAGTGATTAATTAATTATGATGATTTAGTGTGAGTGGAGGGTCAAATCCTTCAAGATGGGTGCCTTATTGGGTTGTAGAGTAGTATTCAACCGTTACAAGTAAAACACAAAAAATAATAGTTAAGCTATGATAGATATAAACATCTACTTAGTGATCCTTCATTGAAATAAATGAAATTCTTGATAGTGGACAAAATATTCCCATCTAACATAATACAATAAATTAGAGTATTACAACACTCTTCAAATACTTGATATAGTCACACCAACTATGGTGAAATAACGTTTATAAATAAGAGGGCATGTCGCACCCCTATGCCCTAAAAATCTCTAAAATTTCAACAACCAACCAATGAGACATACAAGTACATATATCTGCTAGAATAGTTATCTCTTTGCAACTTATAGAGTGGCTCTAATGGTGAATACAATTACAGAAGTTGAAACCCTATATATTCTTGCATTTTAATAGCATAGAAAATCAAAGGTAAGGGTAAAAATATATGACAAGAAAAAGTGAAATGATGAACAATATTAAATACAATAAGCTCCCCAACTATTTCGCTAAACACACTAGTTCCAAAACATTCTATTGCCTACACAAGTCAATCATGTCCATGTCAAATCCATCCTCAACTCAACCAAATACTATTACAAACTTAATTTTGGTAGTTGGAGTAGTTAAAAGGTTCATTAATGGAATTCCAAGAGTAGTTGCACGAGTGGTAGGAAGATACTTGAGTAGTTTTTGGAGAAGGCCTTTGAATTGTACCTCTTAAATGAAGTAAAAATGAAGTGCAATAAGGCAGTGAAGTTCCACAAAGGGGTATAGTAGGACAATGAAATCCTATAAGAGGTTGTGAGATAAACCAAGGTGAACTGAACCTTGTAATATTCTGATGGTGAAGTGTACCTATGTGGGAAAACGAAGGTGAATTGCACCTAGTAGATGTTTATGGATATAAAAATCCTACTAAAGGAGAAAACACCAAAAACTAACCAAAATCCCACTAGACTTAAGATTTTAGAGATCCCAACAACCTTTAGCACATGAATAAGCACATGAAGGATGATGAAAAAGAACATCTTAGGTAAAATAACTCATGGAAGCCCATAGGAAATATCTCAAATCAGTTATATGTAATAGACAAAAAAGAAACTTAATTGCACTTAGGGAAGATGACTTAAAAAAAAAATGGGCAAAGCAAGGCCAAGTCTCAAAACTAACCTTGATGCATATAAATCTCTTCTTGTGTGCTTTTTATGTTAGTATCTTGTATGTGATGTCATTTTTCCTTTTTCATATCATCCTATGACACAATTTTTGGTGTACCATCCTTTTTCTAGTAATATCCATTTATTTTTCTTATTTCTAGGGGAAATCCTCAACCTTGATGAATACTCTTTCATGTATAAATTTCCTAATGTTTCCATTGTATATTCCCTTCTTATACCTTAAAAGACTTGCAAACATTTTATTTAATGTAATTAATTAAAGGGAGGCATATATTTCTATACACTCACACTTTTGTCATGTTTTCTTAGCACCAAAAATTTGTTACCAAGTACTAAGAATGCTTGGAAATGACCACCCTTATTAGAATTTCCTAATAATAGAGCATGATATAATATGTTATCCTTAGTAATGTATTTATGTATGAGTCACCAAACAACAAAGTATACTAACACATGATTCGTAAAGTCACCATGTGATTCTATTATATTTTCTAGTAACAAATAATGCTAGAAAATATTTTATTGTATGAATTTACATTTCTCTTCAATTTTTATATTTTATTGTATGAATTTACATTTCTCTTCAATTTTTATGATTGATATTTGTGTTATATCTTACATGCATATTATATTATAAATGACATGCTAACATATTTATGTTGTAGGTTTATGTTTTTCTAACATATTTTTGTTGCAAGTTTTTTTAAAAAAATATTAGCTTGAGGGGATACATTCTCCAATCAAAGACTATTATGTATCATTTTATCCATCTTTCAAATATTTTTACTTTCAACATTCTCGTTTTTATACTTTAACATAACTTTATGATCTAGTGGCACAAGATTGCTAAAGTGGTAAAATGTAATGTCAAAATTTATATACTACAATTTTGACACTAAGAATTGTACTTATTTTAGTGTCCATTCTTGTAGTATGTTTTAAGACACAATTTAACCTATTTTGTGGCCTTTTCCTTAATTCGACTACCAATTTTTATGTTGTTATGTGTAATTGTGTTTTATCTTGTGTTTTTATGTTTACATTGTAATCTATCATTTTTTGATAGCTTAAACTTTTGATATTTTAGTATAAAAATCATTATCTTATAGAAATTAGGTAGTCATTATTTTTTCTTGTGTTCATATAGTTGCATGAACACTCACTAATAACCAAAATAATATAATTTTATATTTTGTTAGGATGTACCTGCCATTTGCCCAATTCCTATTGACTTCCCAACAACCTTTCTTAACTCCTTTCCCAAAACAATATTTAGCATATCAAAAATTTGAAATTGAATTATCTAAGAATTTCATGCGTGGAATTCATTTTTATTTTTTTTATCATCTATAGTCCTATACAATCTAGAACTCTACAACGTTTTTCATACAATATTCTTCATTTTGAAACATTATCATTTGAGCTCCTTTATTGTTCTTGGTATTTTCTATTGCAAGAGCCTTTGAGCTTATGAATTTTGTGAGAGTTTTCATTGTTGAAAAGTACCATTTTAGAGAGCTTCTCTTCTTGGGCAAAGGAAACTTTTATTCTTTTTTTTTTTTTTTTTGGGAGATCTTCCTTTAGAAGCCTCTTAAATTAGCTAACATTATCTTTGTTTATTGCAATTTTCTCATTTTACTTTTATGTTATTTTGACACATCTCTTTTTATTTATTAAATATTTATTTCATTGTTCTTGAGCATTCTTGTGACATTTATTGCATTTTTCTTTTTTTTTCAAAAATGAATACAAACCCTTTAATCATAATATATTGCGATTGTTTATCTTCTACTTGAAATCCTTTGATTATTCTTAATTTTATTTCCATACATAATATAATAATGATATATCTATAGAATTGAGTTATTTTACTTTCAATTCTAAACACACTTAATATTAAGAGCACACAAATAAACTCCATTTTATTTGGACAATCCATGGAGGTTGGAAATCAAAATAGAGTCTTAACCATTTTGGAAAGCTCTGAAACAATCACTCCATGTTATCTTATCTCAAATACAGGTGATCTTGTAAATTTCATCGTCTGGATTTGGATTTCCATCTCAAGGATTATGTATGTATTGTCCCCCTTTGTCATTTATGTTTTTGATTAAGGATAAAATAGGTTTTGAAGGGTCTGGAAACCATTTATAAGTAGGTTTTTATGGGACTCAAAACCCAATCCAAATTGAATGCTACCAAAGATAAATCATAGACAAGCAACAACCAACCTACAACATAAAACCTACACAACAAAGGTCGATCCAAAGTAAGGAAAAACAAGCACTAGCCAATAGCTAGATAAGAACATTACAAGTGCTTCCAAAGATGCATATACCAGAATGTATAACCTTCAATGATCTCATTTCCCACCTTAATAGGAGAAAGCACACCCAAATAGAAAAATGGAAACACCAACTCCCCAACAATAAAGCCAATAAAGCTAGATGTAGATCCCAAACCTCATCATTGGAAATAGGGCTCAAAACCCTCCTTATTTCACCAACTCAATAGGAGAAAAAGAGTCACATGATGTAGATCCATGATCCCATTAGTATTCTATAACTCCACCTCAATAGGAGACAAGAGAATAAAACTAGAAATAGAAAAAGGACCACAAGAGTCCCCTTACACCTTCACCAATCCTCACCAACAAAAATATTATATGCCTCAATAGGATAAAAACTAGAAATGCTGGAGAGAGAAATCATAGGAGTAGAGTAAACCCCTAACCACATACAAGAACACACTCCACCTCTATAGGATAAAAATCCACCTCAATAGGAAACTGTGTGATCAGGAAGAGGGTAAACCAACCAATAAATAGGGTAGTAATAACTCCCTTTAGAAGCGAGACCATTTGGGTTTTCAATAAAAACATTAAGCAAATCCCAACCAACAACATCATACTAGAGAAATATGACCCCATCATCTTCAAAGGCTTCAAAATCCTTATGGGGATAAAAAAAAAGGTACATAAGCTTGAACTTGGAAGAAAAATATTCCAATAACATCAAAAAAAGATAGGTCTTCAAATCGTACTTTGTGCAAAACCCCAACAGCCCAACCATCAACAAATAAACATGAACGAGGATAAATCCTACACCCTTTAACTCCTTTAGCAAGGACACTAGGAAACTAGCATCCTCCAAGAACCAACCCAAAGGAAGAAGACCACCTTTAGAAGAAAAATATCTAACCCCACCATCATTGGAAGAATCATAAACCACATGGGATTCAAACTGGGTCCCTTTAGGAACAAGAGCATCTAGCAATGTAGAATAGACTTTGTTTACAACCTAGCCAATAGAAAAAAATCAATAACAAGGGAAACAAATGCTCCCTTAAACAACTTAAAAAAGGAGACTAGGAAACTAGCATCCTTCAAGTAGAAATCTAACCCCTTCAACAACAAAAGCTTCGTAGTCCAAAAGGGGTTCAACACCAAGCACAACAACATGAACTTGGAATAGAAAAAACAACCAAACCAAGCAACACCCTCAACAAAAAAGAAACAAGAGCAACATTGAGAGCCAAAACACCAAATTCCTCCTTATTCAGACTAAGGCACAATGAGGATCCACCCCCTAAAGAGAGAAAGAAACCCAACTAGACCCCATGAGCATTGAATGGGAATCTCCAACCAACCAAAACCCACACAGGGAAAAGAAGCACAATCTCCACAAAAAAATCCAGGCGGAAGAAAGGAAACCTCCACAAGAGAGAAGGAACCAAGCTAACTTCAAAGGAAACAACCACAACCAAAAATCCAAGGAATGGGAGCGAAACCCTTCCTCCACCATCACCCAACACAACAGCTCCAAAAAAGGATGCCCCAAACAAAGAAGCAACAAAAACCTCTCCAGATCCAAACACCTTGTGAGTAGCACCAGACTCCAACCACCAAGTAGACACAACAAAAATAAAGGAACTCTCAATTGCTCCCAATAGAAGAGATCCAAAAAGACCCACCACGAACTAACGACCATTTGGATCATCCTCAGTTTCAACAAAATTCAAAACTCTGTCCCTGCTCATTTTCTCGCTTGACGCTCCCACTCTCTCCACTTGCTCCATCTTCTCTCAAGTAAACTTCCAGTTTATGGTGCTTTTTCATTTATGCTATTAGTTATGCTAAGGAAGAATACTAATGCATCCATTGCATGCAATTTTTTTAACTATAGTGACAGTCCAACCAATGAACATCTAGAATTAAAAACTTGACCAACAATTCTATATAGTCTATATTTAATTGTCTATTTTTAAAATTGTTAAAATATCTTTTATGTTTCTTTCTATTGGTTCATGTTGTGAATAGTTAGTGCAAAAATCAAGATTTTTTCTTTTATTTTTCTAAATTATGTGCAATGCAATGCATTTAATTCATTGAATCAAATTTCAAACCTTTTAATGACTTGAACGGCATGTGCACTTTTACATACATCATAGTAAAATTACGTTGTTGACTTAGAGGTAGCATTTTCCATATATTATTTAATAATTGGTAAGATTTTCAAAGCCTATTAAATAAATGTGAGTACACTCAACGCATATTTTATATTTGTTTATCAGTGTGTATTAAATATCATAGTAAAATTTATCTATCTATAATAAATATCAGAGTAAAATTTATCTATCTACAATTAATATTTCAATAAAATCTACCCATCTACATTAAATATTAAGATAGAAAATTTAAAAAATAAACATGTAATAATATAATTTAGTAAGGAAAAAATTACATAAACATCACATTATGAAAAGGATAAGAAGAAATATAGACATATATACAAAGTTATTATACTAATATATATTTGTATCATTGATATTTTTTTTGCAACATTAATCAACTATAATAATAACATTAAACAACAACAATCACATTACACCCCTAGCTACTTTTACTAACTAAATGTTTAAAACAACCAAGTACACCCCACAATTGGCAGAACCTGAGGGAAATGCATCTCTTGTTCACATTGGTTTTATCTAGTTTTAATTAATTTGTAGATTTTAGATTCTTATGTTGCTTTTTATGTGGCTTAACCATTGCCATGTGTTGTGATTTTGCAAGTCTTTGAAACAAGTCAATTCTATGTTTAT
>VDFB02355810.1:0-27123 GCA_007258455.2 Sequoia sempervirens | reverse complement strand
TACTTTGAGAAGGGTATTTTTGGAAAGAATAGATATTTTTAGAGATAATAGATATTATCTTGCAACTAAAAAAAATGAGCTGAGAGTATGAAAAGCAGAAAAAGGAATAATTGTTATTTGGGATTGATTTTTATGCAAAAGGGATTCATTCCTTAGATTATGCATTATGCAACTAGCAATTTAAGAGAGAAAATGAGTATTTCTTAAACCCTAGCTTGTATTGGAAAGGAGGCAGCTTGGATTGTCCAAAGGATTGTGCTTGCTAAAAGATTGCTTGTGGAACAGAAGAGGATTTACCTCCTTTGTGTTTGCGGATTGCAATAAAGTATTTTCTTTATATTTTTAATAGTAAAATTGTAGGAAAGTGATTTAAATTTTAAGGCAAAATAGAAATTATGTTGTTAAATGCTTTCTCGATCTCATTGTGCAAATGGGTTTGTTAGGATTTTGGAATGGGATTAGATTTCATATTGTTCTAAAAACTTTAGATTGGGGCTTTCATTGAAACAAAAAATGTACAATTGCACCCAAACCCTTGTAAATTTTCCAAAGAAATTATGTGTTGATAAAAGTGCAATCCCTAGCCTACTTAAATCTAAAGAGCACTCTTAGTTTTTCATTTGGGATTAAATTTAATTCTGTTGTGCAAACCTTGGATTGGGGGTTTTAATTTTGATAAAAATGTAAAATGTTCCTTGAACCCTTGCAAAATTTATATAAAATTTATATGGTGATGAAAGTGTGTTAACCTTGGTATTTAGACCAAAGGGATATGATTCAATTTTCAATTGTCAAGTTTCATATTTTTGTGTGAAAAGATTCAAGCTCCATGGAAGCAGAAATCGGCAAAAAAATCAAAACTAAGCACAATTAATTATGAATCGCCAAGTTGGGCTAGGTTATGTTGTTTTGGATTTTTCAGTTTTGTGTTTTAGATTCGATTGGATGTTTTTTCTGGGAGAATAGATTTAGGGTTGTTTTGTAGACTTATACATGCATACATGTGTGTGTATCTGTGTTTGGCTATATTATGCAGATAGGTTGGTATTGTTGTCATGCTATTGGTGAATGGCTCTCTGTTAGTCATTATTGGAAGGGGCCACATTAATAGATCTCCATATATTATCTAAAAATTGTTGCAAAGATCATACCCTCGAACTATTTAGACTATGTTTTATGTCACCTACATATGAATGCCCATGCTACCAAAAATGTGAGCATCTATTATATTACATCATTTGTATAATGTTAAAAATATTTAAATATTATTAACATTAACTAACATATAACTATTTTGCATAGTTATAAATTAGTTGATCAGGTATGCCCGACCAAGTTAGTTATTTACCAACCTTATTATGTATATATTGCTGTCTGCTCAGTTTAATAAAATCGCTCATTGCATTCTAGTTTTTAATTTGGTATCAAAGCATATTCACTCAGTGTGCCTCTGTGTTTGGAGGAGAGCAAATGTCTGATTTTGTGCCATGCAAAGAGAAGTTCCAGCAGCATGAAAAGGTGTCTAAATGCTGTCCATAAGCGAAGTGAGTCCCTGCACATCCAGATCATATTGGATGCAGTTTTTATAAGTCTTTGCTGCTGTACAAAAGCTCAAGCCTAGTTCATAAAGTTGTTTGAAGAACTTGTCATTCTATTTAGTCATTGATCCTCCTTTATTGTTAATAAAGGCATTTGAATGATGTGTGCAAAGATATGACTGTGGATTATTACATGGCGGGGAAGATAATACTGATCTTCAAATAAAATTTCAACAGTTTGGAAGGGTTCGCAATGTGGATGTAAAACATAGCATTGCAAGAGAATGCTGAGAAGGTGATTGGAGAAATAAGTGCTATGCATGTGGGCAGACTGGTCACATCAGAAGCCAATGCTCCAATGCTGCAAGGTATCGTTCAGTAGCTCCTGAAAACGGCTACCACTCGAGGTCTCAATCTCATCGGATTTGTGCCAGAAGAGGAAGGAAACCTGAAGAGTATTGAAGAAGTCAGGGTCCATCTCCTCTTCCATACAAGAGAAGAAATATTGAAGCAGAAGCGCCAAAAGTAAATTTCACTACTGCTGCCTACGTATTTCCATCAAATAAAAATGAAGAAAGAAATGAAGATGGAAGGCGGAAGATAGCAGTTTGTCTTCTGTAATCTTAGTATTCTCTGACAAGCGGCAATCTGACAAGCTACGGATCAGTAATTACATTCATTCATGAACCAAACTGAAACTGTGGAGAAGGCATAGGAGGTGAACAAAGTGCATCCAGTTGCAATTTGCAAAAGAAAAGGTGCATTTATTCCTATTTGTCTCACTGATTTTTTGAAAAACCTAAATATTTTGGAAGTTATCAAACTTTAGAATAGAAAAGAATTAAAATAATAACCATTATAATTTATTTTTTTTATTTTTTTTCCTATTCTAAAAGTTAAAATAATATTGCAAATTAATATTTCCATTCATTTAAAAACTATATTATTATTTTTGCACTTACTATTTTTATTTGGAGCAATACTGTAAATTTTGCAAGCCATTATTACTTTTGAAAAACACAATTCCGATCAATCTTCCGGGAGATAAAAGGGTTCCATCTGGAGAGGTAAGGATCCTCAAATCTAAAAGTAATGGCAACAAATGCACCCAAAATCATGCTTCTTGACTCTCAACTTTTGAGAGGAGACAACTATATTGCCTAGAAAACAAAAGTGCAAATCCAATTTGAGTTTGAAGACCTATGGGACATTGTCTCTGGAAATCTTACCAGACCTGCACATGTTGGTGCCGATCAAACCAGATTTACAAGGCCAATCAAAAGGCCAAACTCATTATGTTGTTTGGAGTTTCTGATGAGGTTCAACCTCACATTCGCATAGCCACCACTGCCAAAGATGCCTAGGCCCATCTCAAAATATTTTGAGGCCAAAATCCAAAGCCATTTTTTTTCATTTACGACGTCAGTTACACAATCTACAAATGCAAAGTGGTGCAAAAGTAGAGAAGTTTTCTAAAAGAGTTGCAGAGATTAGGACATCATTGCAAGCATTAGGGGAAGATGTATCATATGACTCTTTTGTGCCTATTGTCTTGAGAGCTCTACCCCCTTCATTCCATGTTTTTTTCACTTGTCCTGATGTGGCTAAAACAAAGCCATCTTTTGAGGAGTTAGTAAATTTGCTTTAGCAAGAAGAAGCAATTCATGGTGAGACCTTCGACTGCCGAGACAATTAGGGCCTCGCATCAAAGAAAAAGGGAAAACAACCTGAACATCAAAGTGGTCCATCATGTTCCTCAAAATCACACCAAGAAAACTCTTCTACAAAGAAAAATAAGTCTCATTTGTGGAAGAAATGCACACGATGTACAAGATTGTTGGTACAATTCCTATGCCAATAATGAATCCAATCAAGGAAAGCCACAAAAACCTTCTCAAGATGACAAAAAGAAGAATCCCTGTAGGAAAAAAAACTAATAAGCAAAATGGCAATGTTGCATCTACAAGTGACTCAAATGACAAAATTTCTATATGTTGCAAAGACTTAGGCTTCCACTTGTGGTAGTTGAGTTTGGTAGTTGATTCTAGTGCATCCAAGCATATGACAAGTGCACAAGAGTGGTTTTGTGATCTCACTCCATCAACTTCCTTTGGGCAAGTTTCCCTTGGTGATGATACATCTTATGAAGTTCAAGGACTTAGAGATATTTCCTTGCCCCTCAAAACTCATAAATGCAAACTTACCAAGGTTATATATGTTCCAAGGATGTAATGTCCCCTTTTAAGCCCTAAGTTTTTCAGTGACCATTAGCCTATTTTTGGAGTCCTATAGGCTATTCGGAGGCTTTTCAGGGGATTCCAAGATTCATGGAGGTTTCTTACCAGCACTTTCAGGGGGTGATTGCAGATGATTGCCAGAGAGTTTTTCGGGTTTATTTAGGTTTTTTGAGATCCTTGGTGGGCAGTAACTACTATTTTAGCAGTGTTTATTTTTAGCACTTACTATTTTTAGTAAGTCACCGCTACATCTCAGATTGAGCTTATTTTGGGCTTGGACACACTAATTTTAGTAGTATGCTATTTTTAGTAAGTGTTATTTTTGGCAGTGGTCCTGGTAGCAGTTCAATGCAAGATTTCTATTTCTGGCAAAAGCAACAATTTCAATCATTGGTTTCTACCAATTATAGCAATTCGGTGCTTCCACCAGTCTTGGAGTTTGAAAAGGGAAATATTGCAACTTAAAGTTATTGAGTTATAAAGTAAAAAAAGGCCCCTTGGCCCCCCAAGCCTAGCCTAGGTAACTTTAAGTTGTTTTTAAAAAGCATTTGTTTTAATCATGCTAAAGTGGACGCCTAGATGAAGGATTATTGAATTTAAAATTAAATTATTTCCTTTTTGGACTTGGGCGTCCCATTTGCAGGGAAAAAGGAATTTGAAATGGTTGCCCTAATTTTTCCCTCATTTCCTATTTAAACGCATTTGAGCTCTCATTTTGGGGATTATGCAATTTGGAGATAAAGTTATGCTACCGGATTGGAACCAGAGTGTTCTTTCCTGAATCTTCAAAGGATGAAAACCCTCTTTAGGTTGTTGGTTTCGAATTTGAAAGATAATCCCTAGCTGGTGGAGTGTGATTGCATTCTGTAATCACCATTGGAGCTTATCGGTGATGGTTTGTTTTCAATTTTGGTTACTTATGATGATTTCTAACTATGTTTTGGTATGATAACTATTTGTGCAGAGGTTGGAGTGTTTGGGAGTGCTTCTCAAAGGGTTTATGCTTGCTGGCCGTACCATTTTCACCAAGGCAAAACCAGTATTTATGCTCATGCTGTTTGGAGGAGGTCATAACATTTTGTGGGTATCGTTGCAAGTGTTTCCTCATCCTTGGGCGCCACCTTATGCAAGAGAGCATATTTTTTAAGGGATATTTGGATTTATTGGAGTTGGTCGCCCCTCAAGGAGGGTCGTACATCTTGCCTTGAGGGCATCATTGCTGTTGTGACTATCTTTGCTGTTGTTTGGCTTCGAATGCCACCTTGTCATTGCTGTTTGGGTTGATTGGAGAGCGCCTAGACTTGTCCTTTGCATAGCTTGCACCTTGGTTGAGTTCTTTGGTGTTTTGGTGGAGTTGGCAGCTTGTTGGTTGGTCATATCAGACTGCTGTTACGTTGTATCAGACCTGAAAAAGTGTATCAGACCTATAGCAGCAACTTATCTGACCTTCTACCAACCTCTGGAGGTCCTTTCATTGAGGTATTATTGTGGTATTTTGTGGGGGTTTTTTTATATTCCCATTGTAGCATCTTTGGGGGAGTTATGCTTCATGCTTTTATCATTTTCTTATCATAACAGCAGCATATGATGTTTTGAAGCATTTTCTAAATGAGCTTATTGTAACACCATTGGTAGTACCATTGGTGATTGCTATTGTATTCACATTGTTACTTACCCCATTGAACAAGTGGTGCTCCCGCTGAATAAGTGGTTGAGCTTCCTTTATTTTAGATGCTACTCCCGCTAAATAAGTGGTTGACTTTTAGTTTGCTTTCATGTCATGCCCGTTGAACAAGGGGAGGACTTTGCTTTGGATTGGCCGGCTTGCCGCCAAGTGTTTATCTTCTTTGTCGTAATTCCCGTTGAATAAGCAGATGAATTCCTTTGGTTGCTTACTCACCCCACTGAAGAAGTGGTTTGCTTCGAGATACAATTATTGTAAGCCTTACCATTGTATGCTCTCACCTTGCCCACATTGGGATGTGGGTGATCAGAAAGTGGAAGGTATTTACTCTTAAGTTAGCTTGATTTCCAGTTAATGCAAAGATCCCCTTCCTACCATATGCTCTCACCTTGCCCTCATTGGGATCTGAGTGATCAGAAAGTGGAGGGCTGCTTACTCAATTTGTTTATCATTACTATTTGGCTAACATTAACGGTTGCAAGTTTGAAAAAAATTAAGGGTAGGTTATTACAAATGCTCACAAAGAACCTTCTCTCAATAATTCAATTACTTGAGCACAATTCAAAAGTTGAATTTGACCAACATAATGGTGAGAAACTTTGTCTCATTAAAGATAAGTCCAAAAGAGGTGAAGTTGTTGGCTCATGCTTCAAAGGTCGAAAAAATGTTTCAACTAGTTGATGTAATACATGAAGACAAGGCGATTTGACCATCTCAATTTTGGTTATCTTCTTGCATTGAGTAAGAGAGATATGGTGCAAGGAATTCCCTCATTGCAGAAAACAAAAGTTCTTTGCTCCTATTGTCTTGTTGGAAAGCAACATCAAGCTCCTTTTTCTAGCTGCAGAATCTTTTGAGAAGTTCAAAGAATTGAGACCTTGCAAAAAATTCTGCAGTTCTATCTCTCAGAGTCCTACACTCATACCCCCATACCCTCAAACAATTTAGACTATGTTTTATGTCACCTACATATGAATGCTTGTGCTACCAAAAATAAATCTATAATTATCAACAATACTTTCCTAGGTCCACTTCAAAGTTTCGAAAGTGGCCTTTACAAAATTTCAAACACATTAGAAACTTCAAATGCTTCTTCATTTTAGTAAACCTATTTTCTTGACAAAATTATGACATCATAATATTAATATATTTAACCTTTCCTTCATATTTCATAAAAATAATGAAGAAGCTTTTTGTTCCAACTCAAACGAGAATCCAAATATTGTGATTTAGATAGAAACATGGGCTTTACAGCCTGAGCAGGGGCTTTATATCCAAAATTCAACCATAAATATAAAACCAAAAAGAATGCTTCCAAATTCTAATAACCCCCTCAATAAGGATACAAAAATATAGTTACTTACTTTGCTACTTCCTTTTTCAAAATTTCTTCTTCAACTGAACTCCATTTGGTGGGTTTTCTCCTATAAGAAATATCAGCTGATACGCGAGGACGCTTCAATCGAGAAATAGGTTTTCTAACAGGAGTAGGCAAATGGATTTTCCTTGAAGCAGATGGAGATTTATCTTGTTCACTATCAATTGAGTCTTGTTCCTCCCACTGTGATCAAACATAAAATGTAAAGCAATCAAAATACCATAAAAAATTCAGCCAAACATCATTATGTAAGTATATGAACCAACAGAAAAATCTAAAAAATTAAAGTTTTGGGCACTGTTTTTCTAAGTTTCAGGAGATCAGAAGAAAGGGACATGTGGACAGGTTTCACGGTGAACCTTCACCCATGGAAAAACCAACACCTTTAGTCAAATGTCTCCTTAAAAAATATTCAACAAAGAAAAGCCATAAATTGAGTTGAAAACAACATTATCAGACACTATACGCTTAACCCATCATAGATAATTTCAAAGTGCATAGGATGTATGTAAAGAATGTGTGCACTATACGACAACCATAATATGTTTCCAATTTCAAGAGAGATAATACTTGTTGATCACATGCTTCTAGAATTTAAATTAAGAATCCAAGAAAAAACAATGATGAATTTCTGAACTCTGTGAAAGTCATGTAATGCATTAAAAATTGCTCCTAAGCTTTTTTGTGTTCAGTGAAGAACACATCCAATCAAAGATTAATGAAAATAGGACATGAGAATGAAATGAAGTGAGCAGACTTGACAGCATAATTTTACCTTTCCACATGACCTGTCAAATTCAATGTCTATTGTGCTATGTTTAAGAAAGTACGATAAATTACATTAATGTCACCAAATTACTAAAGTAGGTCAATGGGATTCAGAACATTTGACTACAATAGAAAGTAAAAGGGTAGAAAGGTCCCTACAAGATGAAAATTTAACAAATAGCTAAAAATATATAAACTGAAGCAGATAAACATTAACCATTTTATTCAAGTATGCTGTACCCATACGAAACTCAATTTCCATACTATCTTTTGTTAGATCTGTCATCAGTTGATTGTCATTTCTGGGATAACCTTAGTGTTAATGTTTATAGCGGCGGGAGATATTTTCTCCAAAATAAAAATTAAATATATAATCTCCAAGGCAGGTTGGCCTCTTGATTTTCTAATAATTTCATATTTTCTAGGGCCGACCTAGAGAAGAGGTCACCTAGAGAAGTATATAAGGGAGGTGAAGTCCTTTCATTTTAATCATCCTTTCATTCTCATTTCAATTCGCATTTTCTAAGAAGAAGTTCGCACTTCAAGCAGCAGATCGCCATTTTGTAGCAGCAGATCAGATTTCAAGGAGAAGCATATGCATTTGTATCTTTGCATCAAGGAGAGGTGTTACTATTCATTGTATTAAATTCGGCTTCGTGTAGGGCCTGAATTGTAAGCAGATCTCTGCTCTTATTCTTTCAATATATAAGAGATATATTTTTCTGGGATTTTCTCCCTCGAGAAGGAGGGTTTTCCTAGGGTAATTTGTTGTGTTCTTTGTTTAGTGTGTTATATTTCTACCTATTTACATTTCTGGTCTAAAACTAACATGGTATCAGAGCGGGTTTAAGCAAAGATCCAATCAGATTTGTTTAAGCAGTCAAGACATCTCTTTATCTAGGGCAGTCTATCAAAGAATCGAAGATGGTGAACGGAGTCAAGGTCGAAGATAGGCTTGATGGAGCATCAAATTTCACCTCTTGGAAATTCAGAGTTCTTATTACCTTAGAAGAAAATGATCTTCTAGATTTCGTGGAAAATGATGTGCCCGAGCCATCCGATGATGCTGAGAAAATTCAATGGAAGAAAAATGGCACGAAGGCTAGAAAGATCATGATAGACTCCGTCAAGGATCATCTAGTTCCAATTATCTCCAAGATGAAGACAGCCAAAGATATGTTCGAAGCTCTACAAGGATTGTATGAGATCAACAATACCAGCAAAGCCCTTGCTTTGAGACAACAGCTCCATCATATAAAAATGGCTAAAGGAGATTCAATCATCTCTTTCTTCATGAAGATTTCTGATTTGAGAGATCAACTATGCACTATTGGAGACATAGTTGAAGATAGAGATCTGGTTATGTTGGCACCAAATGGTCTTCCTCAATCTTGGGAGCCCTTTATTCAAAGCATTAGTGGGAGATCTAAGTTGCCCAAGTTTGATCGTCTTCGAGCTGATTGCATTCAAGAAGAATCCAGGTTGGCAGCAAGAGGAAATGGGCGAAACTCTCATAATGAAGAAAGTCATGTCCTTGCTGCACATGCTTCCAGAAGAAAAGGAAGAGAAGGGAAAAGAGGCAATTTCAAGAAGAATAGAGACAGAAAATTAGATTATGTTCTAGAACCAAAGAAGAAGAAGGACCTCTCTCACATTCAATGTTTCAAGTGTGACAAGTATGGTCACTATGCTCGAGATTGCATATCAAAACTGAAGCAACATGCTTCTACTGTAGATATTGATGATGTGTCACCTCAAAAGGAATCTAGAGACGACTCAGAGGGATTTCTATTCATCTCCACTCTTTCAAGCAATGTTCCAACCGACAGTGACACTTGGTTGATTGATAGTGGTGCTTCACGACATATACAGGATATCGTGGAAATATGCTAACCAAATTTTTGAAGAATTAACACAAGATAACCAGCAATAGATGATTGGATTAGCGTTAGCCCCAAATTAAAAATCTGAACTTGAATGGAAGATACTGAACTTGAACTGAAGAAACTGAACTTGAATGGAAGAACTACTCAACGTCAAGAATGTGCACTCAAGATCCCACTGAGGGCGAGGTGCTAACATATGACGGAGTCTAAGAAATTGAAATTATAAACTATTAGGCGGATAACCAGCCATGAGAAACAATTCCACGCTACCACCAAACAGTGGGGGGAAAAGATTACAAATTAAAGCAATTCATCCGCTGCGGCGGGCATCCACAATGCTGTGGGGATTCACCACTTTGAAGTGGGTATAAGAGAGTTACAAAACAGTTTGTCCACACTGGCGGTAAACCATCCAGGGGTAATTTAATGATAGAACAGAAAAGTAATTGCAGAACTAAAGATTGGTTGGATTAGTAATGCTTAATCTCAACCTTACAAGGTAAACTCTGCAAATTACAAATTACATTGATAAGGAATGAACCTTAGATATTAGCATGAACTTTTACAATGATATAACTCTCAAAAACTGAAGTAAATGATCATAAACTGGAAGTTGCAACAATCTGATATAAAAATCAGAATTCTGGAAATTCAACCAGCAAACTGTGAAATCATAAAAATGCTCATAAGTTGATCAATTTACCTCCGAATGATGTGAAATCAGTTGCAGATGTTTTCTAGAAGAGGGGCGCCCAAGATGCAAATCAGAAACCATCCAGAAAGACTCCCATTTATTTAGCACGCATCCCAATGCCCATCAAAATGGTACGGCCTCCTCAAGAAATCGATTTTGCAAGATAAAAATAAACACTTGGAATTAAATTCCAATACTTTGTGGAAAGTGGCGCCTTGAGTCAATAGATGGATTGCCAAAATACCCAGAACATATAAAAATTCACTCCAAAAGATATGAACAAAAATCAGATTCAGCTATGTAAAAACCAGGAAACCAGAACTGTGAAAAAACTCCAAAATCTTCAATCTTTGATGCTCAATCTGCTAGTCTGAAGTTGAGAAGCAGCAATGTAACCAACTAGGTGTTATATTGCAAACACGAAATTGGATGAAAAGGCTAGGAGGTAGACATCCTCGAAGCAATATGTCAATTGTCATTTCGACAGCATAACTTTAGCATAATTTTCATAGATGAAATGCTGGAGCAAAAGCCTTCAATAAATAAGAGCTCACCAAAACTCTTCAATTGCCTGAGAAGCAGCTCAAAAGACACAAGAGACCTTTCCCATTCCCAAAGACCAATCAACTTCTCAAGTGGCGTCCCAAAAGCCTCCAAGAATTTCACTTTATTCAAATAATATAAAAGTGGCGTCCACTTTTGCTCAAGGAATAAAGTTCTTAATAAAATTAATAAAGCTCTTTATGAAGGCATACCCTTCATGGCCCCACTTTTAAAAACAGCTTATCTCCTTAGGCCAAGGGGGTGTCAACAGTGAATTAAAACATAATGCCTTTAATTAAATATTTTTCACCAAATAAAGCTCTCTGAAGACCAAGCCAATATAATAACAACTGCTCCAACTGAGAAGGACTAAGAATGGACAACTGCAACTGCCACAACTAGCATTTACTAAAAATAGTAAATAACATGAAATGCCACAAAACTCCAAGCCAAGAAACCCTAATTTCACCTCATTCCAGTCTACGGGTTCCGGAATAGACTGATGAATCAAAGAAGAGCGTATGTGGGGACATTACATATCGAGAGCATCTTACAGACTTGGTAGAGAAAGAAACTAACTTGCAAGTGATAATTGGAGATGATGCTTGTTATTCCGTAAAGGGAGTTGGGGCCACTTCTTTCCAACTAGATTCAGGTATCCCTCTTCATTTGAGTGATGTTTTGTTTGTACCAAGGATCAAAAGAAATCTTGTCTCCATTTCAGCTTTGGAGGACAAAAGATACAAGGTTGCTTTTTCAGCCCATGTAATTGGCGTTCAACAGGAGAGCCTATACAGATTATCAATTCATCCAATTTAGGCATTATTGCATGACTCTATTAGTTTAAGTGAGCTTTGGCACAGGAGACTTGCTCACTTACACTTCAAAGCCCTTCCATCCATGGAAAAGATGGTTACTAGTCTTCCTAAGCTTGGTCTAGAGCACAATGGCATTTGCAAAGGATGTGCACTTGGTAAGAATATCAAGAGTCCCTTTCATAGTAGTGACAGTAGATCAAAGGGAATTTTAGATCTTGTTCATTATGATTTATGTGGAGCAATGTCTGTGACATCTTTGAGTGGATTTTGGTACTATGTGATTTTCATTGATGATTATTCTCGAAAGACTTGGATTTACCTCTTGAAATCTAAGGAGTCTGAAGAAGAACTTGATAGATTCAAAGAATTCAAGGCTCAACTTGAAAACATGTCCGGGAAAAGGATTAAAGTTCTAAAATCAGACAATGGAAGAGAATACACTTCTGGAGGTTTTCGTAATTTCTGGATTGAGGCAAGGATCAAGAGGGAGTTATGTGTTCCATACAACCCTTAGCAAAATGGAGTTGCCGAAAGAAAGAACAGATCCATAGTAGAGGCAGCCAAGGCTATGATTCATAATCAAGATTTACAGACCTTCCTATGGGAAAAAGCTTCCAGAACTGTCGTGTATGTTCATAACCCGGTGAGCACCTACACCTCATCCTTCATTTTTGCTCATTTGATGAAAAAATGTTGTTAGGAGGTTAGAATTAGTCTTTTTGAGTCTTTTAGTCATTAATAAGGTCAATCAAGACCATTGAGCAAGATCTAGGGTGAGTTTTTGAGTTTTGAGTCAAAATATGCAACAATGCAATCTTGCACTAAAAGTTGCTTTTGTAGCCTTTGAAGGCAAAAATGTGAATTTTTATGTAATTGTGCAAGGTTTGGGGTCTTGAAAATGTAATAAGGCTGTTTCAATGTTATTTGAATGGTTGTTAAGGTCTTAGGTCTTTAGGATTGCAAAGTTGCTTCAAAATGCAAAGTTGTCATAAGGAAATTTGGCGTAAAATCAGCATTAATGATGTAATTTCATTAACTAATGGTTCCCTCCTTCAAAAATCAGTTGAGGGCAGTTGTAAATGATGGGAAACAAGTTTAAGAAGCCTCCCTTGGGTCGAGGTTGGGCTGTTGTTGGCAGTTTTGAAGTTTTGAAGCATTTAATAAGAAGAAAACTTTGTTTTTTCTATTTTTTACAGCATTTTTTCCTGATCCCATGCTTGGTACGGCCTGGTACATAATTTTACGGACTCCAAATTGTAATGGTTTGAAAGAGGGCAGAGTCTACATTCTTTTGGTGGTGATTTGACTCATTTTCATCAAGTATTGAATAAGTTACATCAATTTTAGTGAAAGTGGGTCTGAAACTTTGCAAAACAAGGGTTTGGTCACCAAAATGGATGTAATTCCCATTTCCACCGTGGGAAAAATCTAAAAACTGGTGGATTGGTAGATTTAGGACTCCTTTACATTCTTCAATTTGTTTCATATTGAAAAATGGAGTTTTGCAAAAGTTATGTGATGCCCTAGCTCTGGTTTTACCTTGAAACAGTCCAGAAAATGATCATTTGTAAGCTTTTCTTTTGATTTCTGAGTATTTTAAAGAAATAGAATGAATGAAATATGTGAAAGGGGTCTTGGGGAACCTGTTGGAGTCTTTTAAAGGCATTAGGGGTGTTGGGGTGTGCCTTGACAAGTTGAAAGCTTCCTTGTACATGCCTAGTTAAGCCTTGTTTATGGCTTGTAAATCAATCTTTTGATACATTTGCTTTGGGTGTTTGATCCTGTGCTTTTGGGAACTTGTGGGGGATCTTGTTAGAAGTCTAAAACCTGATTTCATTGTCTGGTTAATGCCTTTAATAAGTTTTTATTTTGACTGTCCTATTTGGCAATGTTGCAAGGTTGCATGGGCTTGTGTAAGAGTGATGAAAGAATGGGAGTTTTTGAGTGTAAAGTCAGGTTATTTGGTCTTGTTTTGACATTTTGAGAGTGTACACAAGCATCCCCAAGTCCTTCAAACATGTCTGGTTGTGTGAGTTGAGTTGGGTGATCAAGTTTCTTGTTGGAAGGAATAGTGAAGTTGATGTGTGCATTTAGAGAAGCTATTGGAAAAAGGTATTGCTTCCCCGCCACTGCATCAATAACGAAGCCCTCATCGAATATTGGGAAACATGACTCCAGAAGAGGCCTTCACAGGTGTGAAACCTGAGGTTAGTCATTTAAGAATTTTTGGTTGTCCTGTTTACATTCATGTGCCCAAGGATAAAAGATCTAAGCTAGAACCTTCAGGCAAAAAAGGTATATTTGTGGGATACAGTGAGTCTTCAAAAGCCTACAGAGTTTATATTCCAGGGCAGAAACAAATTGAGATCAGCAGGAATGTCTCCTTTGAAGAGGAAGTAGCCTTCAAAAGATCTAAAGGGTCTTACATGGAAATAGACAGTGAAGAGCAAGAGACTCCTCGAGATATGGACATATCTCCTGATCATACTCCTGACATTCCAGGGGAGTTCAACGAACTGGCCGAGACTATTGATCCAATTGATCCTATAGAACCAACTGATGGGCCTAGTGACATTGTCGTAGGTTGGAAGAGGCCTCTATGGGCTCGACAAACTATGCAAGAGGCAGAAAAATATGCAGTTCCTCGAGGCACATTTAGGGAAAGCAAGAGATCGCAGAAGTTTCCAAGCTATGTGGCATTGATGAGTCACATCATTGATTCTGAGCCTTCCAGTTTTGAGGAGGCATCCAACCAACAGGTATGGAGAGATGCAATGACAGAAGAGTATCAGTCCATCATTAAGAATGAGGTATGGGATGTTGTTCCGATACTTGAAGGGAAATCGGTACTGTCTTCCAAATGGCTCTACAAAATCAAGCATGCAACTGATGGCAGCATTGAGAAACACAAAGCGAGATTTGTGGCAAGAGGATTCTCACAAAAGGAGGGAATAGATTATGAGGAGACATTTGCTCCTGTTGCTCGATACACTTCTATCAGGACAATTATTGCTATTGCATCCACTAAAGGCTGGAAGTTACATCAAACGGACGTAAAGACTGCATTTCTTAATGGTGTGATTAAAGAAGAAGTGTACATTGAGCAGCCAGATGGTTTTGTGATTCATGGTAAGGAGTCTCATGTATGCAGATTGAAGAAGGCATTGTACGGCCTAAAGCAAGCACCTCGTGCATGGTATGAAAGGATTGATAGATATTTGATGAGCTTGGGATTCTCCAAGAATGATGCAGATTCCAATCTTTACTTCAAGATAGTTGATGGTGAGGCTTTGATATTGGTTCTTTATGTTGATGATTTATTTCTCACTGGAGCAGAGTATCTCATTGTCAAATGCAAGAAAGAGTTAGCCTCCGAATTTGAGATGAAGGATCTTGGTCTAATGCATTACTTCCTAGGACTGGAAGTGTGGCAAAGACATGATGAGATTATTCTAAGTCAAGGAAAATACACTATAGACATCTTGAAGAGATTTGGGATGATGGACTGCAAGTCCATGTCTACACCTATGGAGACAAATTTGAAGACGTTGAGTGACTCAGCAGCTGATTCAGATTTGGTAGATCCCACCATGTATAGACAATTGATTGGATCATTGATGTATCTAGTCAACACTAGACCCGACATTTGTTATGCAGTAAGTGCTCTCAGTCAATTCATGTGTGAGCGAAGACAAATACATCTAGTTGCAGCAAAGCATATTCTGAGATACTTGGGTGGCACTTTGGGATATGGCTTGAGGTATTCTTCTAGTGAAGATTTGAAGTTACAAGTCTATTCTGATTCTGATTGGGCCGGGAGTGTAACTGAAAGGAAGAGCACCTCTGGATGTTGCTTCAGTTTGGGGTCTGCCATGATTTCTTGGTGTAGCAGGAAGCAGACTTCTGTAGCACTAAGCACTGTAGAGGCTAAATATATTGCAGCATGTGTGGCAGCTCGAGAAGCAGTGTGGCTTCGAAAGCTCCTTGCAGGATTGTTTGGTCAAACATTGGAGCCGACTGATTCATTGTGATAATCAAAGTTGTGTGAAGCTCTCGGTGAATCCTGTATTTCATGACAGGACAAAGCATGTGGAAATCAAATACCACTACATCAGAAACATGGTGCTGAGGAAAGCAATTCAACTCAAGTACATTTGCACTGATGATCAGACGCTGATATTCTCACCAAGCCTCTTTCCAGAGTGAAGTTTGCATATTTCCGAGACAAGCTTGGAGTAGTGGAGAATGTCACCCTTGCTAAGAGGGAGACTCAACATCAATGAGCCTTGCTATAATGCATATTTCTCTGAGACGGAGAAATATGAGGTGAAGCCCTCGTACATCTTTGAGACAAAGATGTGTTTCTTTCCACACATGGGAGTAGCCATTGTGGACGTCATGTTGAGAGACTCCATGACGACATCACGTTGAGAGACTTTGCGATGAACCCTTGTACTTGTGTTTCTCTCCACACATGGGAGTAGCCATGGTGGACGTCATGTTGAGAGACTCCATGACGACATCACGTTGAGAGACTTCGTGATGAACACTTGTACATATGTTTCTTTCCACACATGGGAGTAGCCATGGTGGACGTCATGTTGAGAGACTCCATGACGACATCACGTTGAGAGATTCCATGATGAACTCTTGTACATCTCTAAGACTGAGATGTGGTTTTCCACAAATGGGTGTAGCCATTGTGGGCGTCATGTTGAGAGACTCCATGATGAGGATATCTAGAAAATACCTCCCTAGCTAAGAGGTAGTGTTAATGTTTATAGCGGCGGGAGATATTTTCTCCAAAATAAAAATTAAATATATAATCTCCAAGGCAGGTCGGCCTTTTGATTTTCAAATAATTTCATATTTTCTAGGGCCGACCTAGAGAAGAGATCGCCTAGAATTGTATATAAGGGAGGTGAAGTCCTTTCATTTTAATCATCAATTCATTCTCATTTCAATTCGCATTTTCTAAGAAGAAGTTCGCACTTCAAGCAGCAGATCGCCATTTTGTAGCAGCAGATCAGATTTCAAGGAGAAGCATATGCATTTGTATCTTTGCATCAAGGAGAGGTGTTACTATTCATTGTATTAAATTCGGCCTTGTGTAGGGCCTAAATTGTAAGCAGATTTTTGCTATTATTCTTTAAATATATAAGAGATATATTTTGCTGGGTTTTTATCCCTCAAGAAGGAGGGTTTTCCCAGGGTAATTTGTTGTGTTCTTTGTTTAGTGTGTTATATTTCTGCTTATTTACATTTCTGGTCTAAAACTAACACTTAGTGACTGTAGTCTTCCCTATCAATTTACAAGGCCATCCTATTATGGTCTTTTCTTCTAACAAATTTGCAAGGTGAGGTGATCATAACAAGCCCAATAAGGAGTAAGCAATGATGAAATATCAAGGGCAGCAGAAGAGCAAGGAATCATGGAGCAGATCAGCTGGGTAAACATGGCAAAATGAGTCAAAATTATACCTAGTGTGAAGAAGGAGAAATTGGCACACTTTTCCAATGGCTTAACCACTTACCAATTCCTCCAAGTCATGAAATATGGCCTAAGTGGAGTTAGCACACACTCCTGATGGCAAAACCATAAGCTAATTTCACCAGCAAACATTTTGAATGTTTAACTTTAAACCAATGGTATTCTCTGTCTAGCACTCAAATACAAATCGGTGCACTTTTTCTATGGCCAAACCATCATTAAATTTTGCTTTCAAGGTTAAGTTGTGTTGTGCCCAATCAAAAAAAATTCTTCATTAAGGTGTTTTGTAAAGAGTGATCAAAGTCTTGTAAAAAATTTCCTCAAAAGTCAAAATTTCTAAAAATAGAAAGTTTCTATTTTTAGAAAGTTTCTAAAAATAGACTTGATTCAAGGTTTTATGGGTTTGTTGTCAAATGGATGCTGGAAAAACTTTCTAAAACTAGAATCTTTGTTTGGAGGGCTCTAACTGATTTTGATTGGTCGAAAGTACTTCTCAATCATGCTGGTCTGGTCAAAATCGTCAAAAGGTCAAGATTTCTCTGGTGGGTTAATTATGCTTTTTCAAAAGACGAAGCATGAGCTCTAAGATCATCAATGGAGGATTATCTTGCTGCCAGGTATCAGATTCAAAGTCTCAAATGTTGTGCAAACAACGTCAAACTATCAACGATCAAGAAAAGGTGAAGTTCACGCGAAACGGAGGCAAATCAGAAAATAGTGAAATGTATAAAAAAATTCTAACATTGGGATGTCTAAGCGCCCTAGTCCAGTCAAGGCGCCTAGCTTTTGATGCCTTAGTCATTTTTCGGCTTTCGTCATTCATTGTTCGAAAACGATGAATCTTGCACATCAAACAAGATAAAAGCAACATTGGAGGCTAAGAAAAGCTAGCCAACATATCCCTGAGGTTCAGACATGTTAGTATGCTCAACATCCGGATGCAGGTGTTCATCGTCTCGAGGAAATAAATGATCAAAAGACGTAGTTGGCAAAGGCGGAGATTAGGGATGAAAGAAAGATGAAAATCATTGAAATTTGGCTAATGCATGGGAAGCTAGGCACCCCTGTCAGCCAAGGGCGCTTGGGTTTTCAACACTTAGAATATTTTCGACCCCGACATGCCTTCTTTCCAATTCAGCCTCCATTGGTCACTTCTAGGGTCTGCAATCATGACCCGATGATGTCGAACGCCAATATGAAGTTGGGGATCACTTCAACGGTGGTCAAACATGAGATTGCCATGGTCAAACAAATTTTATCAATTGGCAATACTAGATTGCCAGCTCATCGAATCGGAGGCAGGCCTCGTCGGAAGCAGAAGCAAGCAAAAGTTGAAAAAACAAAGAAAATGGCTAACTTTGGGATGTCTAGGCACCCCTGTCCAGTCAGCACACCTAGCATTTGATGCCTTAGTCATTTTTCGGCTTTCGCATTTGTTGTTCAAATACACATCCTCATGCGCATGCTTTTTTTCCCTACAAAGGAGGATCTCGTCATTGCACGTGCAAACGGACTCAAAATTTTGCATACAAGCACTTTTTTGTCCTAAAACTCTATTTAAGCAAGCTTTTGGTTTGCATCTGAAGGAGGATAGATAGAATTTTCTTCTCATCAAGGTTTGGAGGCTCAAACGAAGTGTTTTTTCAGTGTTCTTCATGGATTCGGGATTGGAAAGCACAAAGGCACGCTTTTTCATGGTCCCATCTTCTAGGGCACCACATTTCAGAAATAAGTGGTCAATTTTTTTAGTTTTCGTCGATCTGGGTCCATCTGCTCTTTGCTCCTCTCAAAGATTGGAAAATTTTATATTTTTCAAAAATTCGCTTTTTCGACGCTTTTTCGAGAAGCCCCCAGCCTTTTCGACGCTTTTTCAGGAAGCCCTCAACTTTTTGGGGCAGCGAAGATTTCCAAGAATAGAACTAAAAGCAACAATTAACTTGATGCCTTTTTTCGAGTTTAATTTACTATTCTTGTTTCATGCTTATCTTTTCTTTATGAAATAGAAAAATCAAATGTATAGTTGGAACTTTCCCTACTTTAAATCAATTAACTAATTTTAGGTGGTTAGTTAGTTGTCTAGTGTTAGTTTTAGAAATAAATCTTGTATGTTGGCAAGTCTAGTCAGCTTAAAACAAGGAAATTTTAGGGTTACCTACTCCTTGTTTGTGTATAAATAAGGGCAGCCTTGCCCATTATTTTCTAATTGTTATTGTAAGAGCTAATTTATAAGCCTGTCTTGCTGCAAATTGTTGTTCAGTTACCGTTCAACTTGTGTCAAGTGTAATCTGGTGTTTGATCGCACATTGTAAGCCTGTCTTTGCTACAATCTGCTGTCCCAGAAGTGTAACTGCTGTTAGAAATTGAAAAAAGTGAAAACTTATGCCTTCTTTGCTCTGATTTACTTGCTCGATCTCTTTCAGTTTCTTGTCTTATGCGTTTTGCTTGCATAATCTTTATTTCAGCTTACATCTTATAAGTACAATGAGTCTTCAGGTGTGATCTGGAAGTAAGTTTATTTAAGTCTCTGTGTTAATCAAATCATTCCTCATTTACTTCTGACTCTCAAGCTCTGAGTTTACTTGAGTTGTCAGAAGTGTTTTTAGTTTAGGCCTAGTTGTAGTTTGAAGTTTTGGAAAAGAGAAAACGTCAACTACGACGCAAAGCGTTTTATAACCTTGTGCTCTTAGCTGAGAATAAAAAGATTGACAGTAGTTTAGCATTCTTTTTAAGCATCATCAAAGAAGAGGGAGCTTCCCCTCCTAATTTGAAGAGCAGTTTAACTGTGCATAGCTGTTCGTTTCTAATCCGCATTCCAGAGGTGCGAATTGGAATGCCAACAAGTTGTTGACATTATCCACCTAAATCTCTGCTTTTGGATATAATTCATGTCAATCTCCTTCTAGGCACACATATTGAATGGCCCAACCACAAGTTTATTCTCCCAAACATTAGAAACATTGCTAAAGTCTTAGTGAACTCTACCTCATAATGGAAAAGTAGGCAAAACCCTTATGGAATTCCACCAGCACCTAAAAGAAAGTGAAACCAGAAAAAGGAAAACTTTTTGGTGGGTTAAAACCCCGCCAAGTCAATCTGTTAGTAATCCACACCAAAACATAAAAGGACAATTTTTTAAGACTCGGGTGCATATTTTGGATGGCGTTGCCACTAATTTCCTCTGCCCAAGTGAAGTAAAATGTGGAAAATGTTTAAGAGATCTATGCAAGGATATAAGGGACTAAAATCAAACATTGACACACTTTTTCGGGGGAAAGCCATTAGCGATGTGTGTCTATGACTTTAAAAATATGTCAAACATCTCAGGCACACTTTTTGAGTGGCAAAGCCATAAGTTTATTCCACCAAAGATAGCCTAAATAGCCCAAGCATGCACCAAGATGGGCAATGCCATTTGTAAACTCTACCCAGTCAGTCATAAGGTGGCAAAAGCTTTAATGATTTCCATCACAGCTTTAAAGCAAAAAGGAACAGTTCAAAAGCTTGAAAAGAGAAGCTCCAGAGCCCATATATGCATGCTAGTCACACTTGAAACTCAAGACAATTAATCTCTGCCATTCACAGTAGAAAAAAGGTTTTCATTCTTATGTATGCAGGTCTGTGAAGAGGCTTTTATTGCCATTCATGAAGGGCTTTCTAAGGCAGAAGTAGTGTTTCAAAAGGTATCAGCAGCACCCCTTCATATTCCTTCGTTCTTGTCTCTTCTCTGCCATAATCCTACACCAAATCTTCATTTCCAACAGGCCGGTTGATCAAATTTCTATGTACCAAAATGCGGAGACAGCAAAGAGGAGACTATTTATCAACATTGGAATCACATCAGCACATGAGAGAGCCTAACACTGTTGTTCAATGCTTTACATGATGCATGCAGCAACCTATTTGATCATTGATCACATATCTCACCTAATGAAGAATGTGGGTGATAATGTTATGGGACTTTTTCCCTAAAGTGAAAAGAAAGTTATGAATCCTTTTGTAATAAAGGGAGATTGGAAATAAAGGATATTATGATCCTTACGTCAAAATGGAGATTAATCAAGAATATTTATGAAAACTCTTTTTTAAAAGGGAGGAATACTTGTATTATTTAAATGATAATTAAAGAGACCTTTGTGAAAGTGTGTCATGGTTTGGAAACCACCCTTTAAAGGTCATATAAAGTAGTTATGTAAAACTTGGAAAGGAACATAGAAATCACTTAAAGAAGAAAGTAGTTTTGGTGGTGAGCTATGAGCATTGGAGAAGGGCACACAGAGTGTGTCCAACTCAAGGTACAAAGTACACTTAGGATTGCCCTATCCAAGGCTTGTTGAGTGATTGTTTTGTTGTGCATGTTAAGTAATTACTCTACACTCTAGAGCATTTTATGTTTTGAATAAGAATTGTTTCCTCCTAGAGTGTACCATAGTCATGAGGGCAAAAACCACTGAAATTTTCCTACAGAGAAGTGACATTTCCAAGTGCTCTAATTCAAATAAGTATTGAGCTTATTATCATTCAAAGATATTCAGAATATAAAAATAAGGAAATGGGATGAAGTTAATATAATTAAATACTCTAAAGATATTATTTGCTTCCTTTCGATAATAATCATATTGTTGGATATCAATTTATATATTAATGATGGTTATTATAATGTGCTTAAGTCTTAAGCTAGTTAATATTGATAAACAAGCATTTTGTGCATTTGATCTAAATTATAGATATACTTCATAATCTTTAAACCTAGCTAATACAACTAATAAATCCACTATCATACAAAGTCAACTCTGTATATTAAATCTATCCAATTTTCTACTCTGGAGAAAAGTACCATTACAAATAAGGTCTAAGAAGGTTTTTCAGAGTTTCAGAAGTTGCTAATTTCAAATTCAAGTATTTGGCATATCATCATGTTGAGGTTTCAGTATTCCTTGGATGACTAACTACTTTCAATGCAGAAATTGCTTCAACCTCTCAAAAGAATATTCTTGTGTAACTTGCTACTTTTAGAAGTGATTGTATCAGGTAGTAGTTGTTTCTGATATTCTATTCAAAGCAATGGATAAGAACCTAGTTTAGGCCATTTGTATTTTAGTAGTTGTTTTATAAAAAGGTTTGCTTTAAAGTTCTTTTATTTCTGTTTTTTTTGCAGATTTTAGAAGCAGCTACACAAGGGTACGGTCTAATTTTTTGGGTGTTGCGAACCATGGAGTTAAAATGTGTCCGGAGTTAAAAGAACATGAGAAGATAAAGTGTCATAGATTGCAAATGGAGGTGGGCATGGGGGCTCAAGGTGGAACAACTTTTGCAAGTGTGCAATCATCTATGCCTATGCCATCCACGGTTGGTATAGTGAAGATACCACAAGAGGAAAGAGGAAGATGAGTGGTAGTGAGAAGGGAGCTTTAGTTGAATTTAAATTTAATGTGCAAGCACAAGAGGCCACAGAGTCTTCCATTGCCAAATTCTTTTTTGTTCATGCCATCCCATTTCATGTGGCCCGTTCCTCTTACTTCAAACAAATGATTAGAGATGTAGCCAATATTGGTCCCTCATTCATACCTCTTGGAGATCATAAACTACGCACTACCCTCCTAGACAAAGAGTATTCCAAGGTTAATGTGCTAATGGAGGATATGAGGCAAACTTGGATGAGGACAAGTTGCTCTATTGTGATGGATGGGTGGACTGATGTTAGACATCAGCCACTCATCAATATCATAGTCACATGCCCTGTTGGTTCTTATTTTCTCAGGGCCATAGATTGTTCAAGGAAACGTAAGGATGTAGACTTCCAATTTACCATTTTGAGAGATGCCATAGAGGAGGTTGGGGCTACTAATGTCGTATAGGTGATCAACGATTCAACACGTGTGTGCAAATCGGCTAGTTTGATGGTGGAGGGTGCTTACAAGCACATCTTTTGGACCCCATGTTGTGTTCATGCATTGGACAATACATTGAAAGACATAGGGAAGCTAGATTGGGTGAAGCAAGTGGTGGCAAAATCTAGAGAGATTCAAATGTTCATTTGCAACACCACACCTCACTTGCTCTCTTTAGGACATTTTCAAAGGAGGAGTTCCTCAAACCTGTTGAGACAAAGTATGCCACTTCATTTTGTTTCACTTTCAAATTTTGAATCTTCAAGCATTTCAATTTGTATTCTAAATTTGAATTTCCAAGTACATTGAGTCTTATATTGCTTTTGCCTTTTAATGAATATAGGTATGCCACATACTTCATCTTGTTGGAGAGGATGCTTGAGGTGCATGAGCCTCTACAATTGATGATGATGAATTCAAAGTGGACTAGATGGCCTAATTCAAGTTCTACTCAAGGAAAATCCATCAAACAAAAGATGCTTGATGACAATTGGTGGTCCAATGTGAGGTAAGACATTGTTGATTTTATTATTAAATTGCTGATTTTATTAAAAATTAAATATTAGATTGTTGATTTTAATATTTTAATTTTATTGTCCAATGTTCCAACTTTCGAAGTTTCGAACATGTCAATTAACTTGTCAATTAATTTTTTTGAACTTTTCGTTTGCATTTTGCAGATATATTTGCTCCTTCATCTCCCCTATTATAGATGTCATTAGATATGTTGATATAGACTCTCCTAGTCTTGGAGATATATATGAGACATTTGACAGTATGCTTGGGAAGATAAAGCAAACAATTTTGGCAAAGGATCCCACTCTGAGTTTATATGAGCAACATATAAGGCCCATTGTGACGCGGAGGTGGAACACAGTGAACAGCCCACTTCATATGGCTGCCTTTGCTGCAAATCCCAAATGGTATGCGCCAAGGTATGGTAGGATGCCTCCATGTGATGACCCAAAGGTTTTAGATGGATTCACATAGGCCATTGATAAGATGTATTCAGAGTAGCAGGCTTCAATACTTCGCTCACAATTCCTTGACTTTGCAAATCTTTGTGGTCCAAATTTGAGTAAACCACGAGGGAGGTTGGATAGACCTATATTAGATCAAATAGACTGTATTGGATGGTGGACATGGCATGGGAGGGATACACCACAATTGAAGACACTTGCCACTTGCACCGATTGCCAGTTCCTCTACTACAGAGAGGAATTGGTCCACATATAGCTTTATCCACTCCCTCAAGAGGAATAGACTTACCTCTAGACGACCAAAGAAGCTAGTGGTCGTGCATAATGCTCTTCGGCTTCAGGATCGTCAAACTCCAGAGTTTCGACAGACTCCAGCTTTGCGATGGGATATTGATCCCAAAGACATGGCCCAAGTTGATGAGGAGGAGACACCTGAAGGATTGGTTAGGATTTTGTTGGCTAAGGTGGACCATCACAGTGGCAGTGACTCAGAGGAAGACTTTGATTTTGATACGGTTATGGGAGATGCAGATTACGAGCAGCAGTGCACTTTGTTTTACTTTTTTTGTATTTTGATTTTCATATCATAATGTAAAACTATATGGCAGCAGTGTAGCCCTAGGGAATTTTGTTATAAGTTTATGAATTATAACTTGTAAGTTGCATGTTATTCTTTAATATCACAATTCACATGCATATGGACAATGAATTCTGAATTCTGAATTTTGAATGCATATTGAGTATTGACAATGAATTTTGAACACAAATGTTATATGTTAAGGTTCTATAATGTATATTATGCATGCTTTATCCATGTTCTCATATGAATATTTAAATTTCCCCATATATTTTAAAATTTCCCTATATTTTATATAGCCGTCCCCTTTGCCATCCCCTAGCCGTCCTAAAATTTGGCTTGAAAAATCGGGGACTTGGGGACCCAGTGTCGCCCCCTGCCATCCTCATCCCGGAAACTCAAGGTAACACTGATATGGAAAGAAACAAACTACATCATTCAAAATAGCCCAAGGTTATCACATTATTTGTAGCTCAACCTAAAGAGGATGGTCAATCCATGTGGGCGAGATTTGAAGAGCAAGCTATCTATAATTATTTCCCACTTTTGCATACATTTAGGAAGGGGAGCCTTGTAGACGGCCATATTAATAAATAATTATATTGTAATCGACCGTACTAATTAATTAATAAATGTTGTAGTCGGTCGTAATGGGAATAGATAATAATAGTTTAAATAATACATGCACAGTTTAAAGTAAAAGTTGGATTAGTTGTCGGGCAGGTAGTTAGGAAGAGTTGCCGACGGTTGGTATCTCAACCAACCTCGCCCATCTATATATGTATCTTGTCATTTGTAATCGGACACGAACAATTGCTATGTATTGTTGAGATACTTCATGAAATCAATCAATCCATTGTGTTGTGCAATTACTCTTACGATTGTTCTATGATTCAAATGTCATTCATATTCTAGTACGTGCATTATGTTTGTGAATTATTCTCGTTTACTCCCGTAGTACGCTGAACACTACCCAGTGAGTAAACAAGCCTCACCGTTGCCTGAGCGAACTAGGGAATCACTCGTCATGGCAACGTAATGGGTCAACCGGCGGAAGAGCCTGTAAATGCTAATGAGGAACGGGAAGACCTATTGACTGAAGATCTTGTCAATCTATGGAAGATATCTTTACGAGATCACGTACGTAGGGAATCCCACAGACGGGAGATCCCTGAGGAAGTTATCTGGGATAGGTTGGAAGTGAACGACGAGGTGAATCACCTCCTGAATCGTATGCCCAGATTGCTGGCCCATCATTTCATTATTCTGCAAGACTTGCGAGAAGAAGAGGATCAGGAACGCCGAAGGCAGCAAATACTACAGCGCTATGAAGAGAGAACCAAACGAGAAGAAGAGGAACGCGACACTAGCCGGAGACGTACGTGCGGTAGTCAACAATGATTGCCTGAATAAATTTTAATGCCCGTACGGCTGAACAAAGACAAGAACCGAGTACCTAGCGGGCACGAGACTCAAGAGGAGAAGGTTCGGCGATCACTCAAGCTGCAAGAACAAGAAAACCGGCAAAGAAGACTGCAACAAGTTGGTAAGGAATTTAATGAGGATCTAATTGAAATAAACTAGAGTATTAAAAGAACACATGAGAATCTGACACGAATAGACACATCCATTGAAAGAGCACATCAAAGTTTGGTGGAAAGGAGGGACGAAGGACCCTTCGACACCCCGTACGTAGGAAGGTATGATCCTTATGAGAACGAAGATGAATTAAGTAGTAGCATCAGGCGTTTTCAGGAGTTGTCCTTATTAGACGATGACAAACGACTGATGAGTGGAAGATCTGAGCCCAGTACCCCAAGGTGGAGGGAGTACCGAAGGGAACCCCAGGAGACTCAAGGTGTCGAAGACGCTAACGCAAGACGTGGGAGTGACTCGTATGTGGCCGAGAGTGCAAGTGACACACCGGAATGTAGCAGAGAAACCAGTCTAATCGGGTCCAACACACAAGGAGGACAGTGGGGAAAGATGGCTACTCTGGAGCAGCAGAAGTTGCCGAAGTTTATGGGGAATGGGTCAGAAGATCCAGTACGGCACTGTAAGACATGTGAAACTATCTGGATAGCCAGCGGACAGGATGATCCGGACCAGTGGCTGAAAGCATTTCCAGCAACACTCAGAGATAGTGCCATTGATTGGTACTCTGAATTAGATCAAGCACACAAAGCTACATGGAGATTATTGAAGAAAGCATTTCAAGAGGAGTTCAAACTCCTGCGGGATGATAGCGAGATTGTTGCGGAGATATACAATACCAAGCAAGGAAAGCACGAGAGTGTGCGGACCTACAATCGAAGACTCAAAGATTTGTTGGGGAAATTGGAGGCACAGCCGACCGACAGTTTGAAGAAAAGATGGTTCATCGAGGGCTTGCTTCTGTCATTAAGAAAGAAAATGAAAGTCGTACCTCCTTTGTCGTACGCCGAAGAATACAATCGGGCAATGGACATAGAAAGTGAAAATAAAACATCCTCCTGAGGGAAAAAGAAGACAAACGACGAGGAGAGTACAGATGACAGCGACGGTGAAACCAAGACTGTACAAGAACTCAAGAAAGATATGATGCGAATGATGAAAGAATTGAAGGCCGACAAGGAGAGTACGAGAGAAGTCAGAGAATTGT